>PVKA01043875.1:0-16516 GCA_004027165.1 Ctenomys sociabilis
AAGAAGAAGAAGAAGAAGAAGAAGAAGAAGAAGAAGAAGAAGAAGAAGAAGAAGAAGAAGAAGAAGAAGAAGAAGAAGAAGAAGAAGAAGAAGAAGGGCAAAAGCCAAGAGGGATATTATCCCAGCCTAAGGCAAGAGAATTGAGTTCAAAATCAACCTGCATCACATAGTGAGATTCTGTTCCCACTTTCCATAAAAAGATTAAAGGACAGCCAAACTGTTATTTTTTTTTAATGCATTTGGTAAAGGGTCTTACTGCACAGCTTGGACTCGTGGCGATCCTCCTGCTTTCAGCCTCCCCCGCTCTGGAGTTACAGGAGTGCATCACTCTGCCCGCACTTGGCGTCCAGCTCAGAGCACCTAGCGAATGGGACCAGCACAGCATGTGGTGGCCAGAATCAAACCCCAGTCCCCGTCTCTCCTATGCAGATGCCTAGCCCACTGAGCTATCTCATTGGCCTCCACACTGTTAACAACATAAGGAAGTCAGGGCACACTGGGCCAGTTACTCCTTCCTAAGGAGCTCATGCGTGCACAAGCCCTCCCAGTGAAACTGTCTGAGAGATGGCAGCAGGCAGGCTAGTCTTGAGCATTGAACACAACTTATCTTTAGACGTAAAGTGAAAGAAAGGAGAAAAAATAGTGTGAACAGTGTCTGCATCCCTTGCACCCATAAGCCCTAAAGGAGAGAATAGCGGGCATCCGCCCCACCCTCAGCTTTACCTGCTGTCTTGGTAGTGGTAGTAGTGGTTGCCATTCTAGCACTATTGAGTACAATGAAGGTGAGATTAATGAAACTGACCACTGGGGATATTCTATCTCCAGTATTCATCAGGGAGGAAGAGATAATTTAGATTCTGAGGTCTTGAAATTGAATGGATAATATCAACATAAACTCATAGCTTTATCTTTTACAATGCACACACACATGCACATATTTTCCCCTTTGTCTGCTCATGGAAGCGCCTTAGTTGAAAAGCAACTCGAGAGTAACGAGCCTCTCCTGGCCCAGACTGCAGCCCTGAAATGTTACTGTCCACTAAAGAAACTACAGCTTGTTGGAGGATGGCTATTTCCATTGGTGGGGCAAGAAGTGTGTCAGATAGATCTGTTTAGGGTTGAGGTGTCTTCTTGGGTTGGATGATGAAGGAGTTCATAAGTGCCATTAAAGTCACACCCAGAGAATCCAGGACGCAAATGGGATCCACTAAGGATGCATAGGCCTTAAACAGGAAGCATGTAAGCTTCAATGAGGGTAAGAATAGCATTATTTTAGGCCACCTACACTTTTATTCATTAATGTGCAATGATAGTTGAAGCAAGGGGTAATCCGATCAGTCACTGTTAGGATTCAGCTACGATTTGAGTGTGTCACCCCAGGTTTATGTGCTAGTAGCTTCGGGGAGGTGCTAGGACTTTGAAGATGGGTAGGTCATCGGGGACTCAAATGAGATGAAGATGGGTCTCATGGGACTTCAGTGTTTTCCAAGAGAAGGAGCTGCGATAAGAATGACAGGCCTGGTGCTTGACTCCCGCTGCTTTCTGTCTCAACCTGTAACTACCCTCACACAGCCACATGCACCTTTGCCATGAGGCCAGCAGCCAGCAACATTCTAATGTAACTACAAGCGTCACCAGAGGTGAGCAGGCAGTGCTGCCTGACGCTTGGCTTTCTACCTCCAAAGCTGTGTGCTGAGTAAACCTCCTTTTCAACTAAATGCCTGGCCTACAGTATTGTGTTGCAGAAAAAAAAAACCCATCTCTTTCAGAGACCACTAAGAAACCCACCCAATGCATGCAAAATTCTGCAATGACTTCTGTGGATGTGCTTCAGATCTCACAGAGTGGACTGGGGAGATGGCTCAGTGGAATAAGTGCTTCCCTGGCAAACTAAAGGGCCTGAGTTCAATCCCCGGTTCCGGAAAACAAACAAACAAAAAACAGATCTCATGGAGTCACTGAAGAGACTGATGACATCTGTACTGAGCCCACAGAAAAGGTGCTGGGGAAAAAATCAGTAGTGTTCATGATAGTTTTTCTATCTTAAAAAATAATTTTCTGTACTCTCCCACATTTTATGACATAAACATGCATTATTTTATAATCAGAAAGGGATTTTATAAAAGTAAAATTCCATCTCTTCATTAAAATGAGGCAAGGAATATATCCAAATTGTTATTTTTTTATGATTTTTAGGTTTTGATAAATATTATATAACACATAATGAATAAATAGCATAGCTCTCTGAGCTACAATATCTTAATTTCTCCTCATGGACGGAGAAGAAAGTACACACACATTCAACCCCGATGGTATTCACACAATCACTGGAAATTCTTACTTTCTCTTTGCCCTTTTTGCCTATGTCATAAATAAAGTCATGGAAGGTTTTCTTCCCCAAGTGTAGAGCTATTCTTTACCCCATGAATCATAACAATATATATAGACTGTTGCTAAGACTAAAGATACACAAAAAAATATACTCTTGAAATACTGAGATTCCAAATCTAAACACAGGGTCTAAAGCAGTGTTCATGTAGACCCATCTTCAATAGTAGATGTTGAAAAGATGGTCACAGAAAGGTCAGTAAGAAATTAGTCTCACTGACTCATTGGAATTCACATCTCAAAAATATCAAACATGTTAAAACATGTACTAGGTCAACAAATTCTAACACAATTTTTACCAGCCCAACTATTTATACTTTAGATAAATACATGAATTCGGAGCCTTGACTTAGCAGTATTTACTAAAAGCTACATATGGCCACCTGTAACACAGCAAAGTTTTCCATACACAACATATATCTAAGGGAAATGAGCAAAAATGTACAAAATGTAAAGCAGTACACCAACAGTCTACCAATAGGGCAACGGATTGAGTGTAGAAATTTTATGCAACGGAATACTACACACCAGCAGCCAGGAGCTATTCCTGTGTTGACCAAAGAAGCAGGTACAAAATCATACACAGATCAATCTCATCTGTGTAAAGCTGACTGATAGACAAAATTAATCAACAACAGTGGAAGTTAGAATAGTGGCTACTTTGGAGATACAGGCAGAAGAGAAGTTGCTGTACCTTATGAAATACATACATTTCAATTTTAAAGCCTAAAATTATATAAATGTCATGCATTATTTTTGGAATTTTTTCACAACTTTATAAAGAACTATCTTGTGGTTATTTTTTCACTTTCTTTGTTTGTTTCTCCAGGGTGTTTGTTTGTTTGTTTGTTTGTTTGTTTTGGACAGGGTTTTGCTATGTAGTTCAAGCTAGTTTTGAACTCACTATGCAGCCCAGGCTGTTCTCAAAGTCAAAGCAGTCCTGCCTCAGCCTCCTAAGTGCTGGGATTACAGGCATATACTGCCTCACCTGGCTTGTTTTTCACTCTTCTGTTTTCAAAATTATTTATAAGCAATAGTGATTCATAATTAGAAAAGTCATTTTTAACATTTCAGATGATGAGTTCCTGAAAATTAATCAATAGTAATAGAAGTTAGTGATATAACAAGTTTCATGGCCTAAGAGCCACAGCACCATACTTACAACATGGGCTTTTGGTGTGGGCACAGGTTCAAAGCCAGAGGTTCCTGTGAGAAAAAAGGCCCCCAAATGCACAAGTAACTGAGGGAGGCCTTGCATTTTCCTTTTGACATTCATGGGCTTCTGCCAACTTTTATTTAAATCTCACAGAATAAGTTGACCTGTCCCTGTATTATTTTTGCATTAATTATAAACAGGCTCATTCATTAAAACAATTTCAAAATAAAAGTAATAATTTGAAACTACATATATAGAAGGGGACTCGATGAAAGCAAAGCTCAACAAAATTTTAAGGTTTATAGAGTCCTATGTGGAAAATTATCTCTCACTGTGCACATTAATTTTAATAAGCACATTATATTATGTGTGATCTGTGTGTGTGTGTGTGTGTGTTTTAGGAAGCTGGCAGGTAAACGGATAGAAAATATTCCTTTTATACAAAACAAAAATTGTTCTTGTCTGTTATAGTTTGGGGTTTTGCAAAGGGGAGCAATACAGGACACATAGACTATAGAATGTTCTTATAATAATTTCCCAGAGTCATATACAAAAGGAATGCAGGAAATCTGTCCACACACTAAGACCAAAGAATCCAGCTGAGAGCCTGGATCTTACAGAAAAGCACTGCGTAAGTCCAGCTGAAGTCCTAGAGCGCACGACAATGTCTCATTCAGCCCCCCTCACAAGCCTGCACTGGGAAGGCTCAAAGTTCAGAGGTGAACTTTAGAAAGTCTGTGTCAGTAGGGTGAAGGATCTGTGCCAGCAGGTGAGGGACCTGAGCTGGAGCCAGGGAGCAGCACTCAGGTAAGAACCAGAGCTCCCTCCAACGTACCGCAGCCATCCTCAGCAGCAGGGAGGCCCCGAGCTACTCTGACAAGGGCAGCTGAGTTCCTCAGGACAGCCAGCATGACAAGCTCCTCCGAGAGAGAACCGACAGCAGCCCCAGAAAACCAGCAGCTCCCGCGGCCCTCTTCTTCCTCTGCAGCTCTGCTTCTTATGCTGCTGGCAGCAATCCCCAAGGGGCCTCCCACGCCCACCCCATGCTGGTTCAGCTCACCTGGGCATGACAGTGGGCACTGACTGCCCATTGTCAATCCATGGCATTATCCATTTGCTTCACCTAAATTAAAAAAAAAAAAAGTATGAAAACAACAAAGTCAAAAACTAGAAGTAACTTAAAAGAAGGGAGGAGGTGATACTTTTTGTCATTTATACTCACATGTAGATGAATAAATATTCCAAATCAAACCCAACTGTCAAACTACCAGAAGGGTTTCCCCTGTATACACTCATTTTCACAAGAGAATCCGGGCTTGACAAATGTCACACCAGGCACCTGGTCCCTTCGTTGTAATGCTGGGCTCTAAATAAATATTGTAAAATAAAAAAAAATAAAAATAAATAAATAAATAAATAAATATTGTAATGATTACATTTGTATCTCAAAATGTAACAAGGACAAAAAGAATCATGCTAAGACTCATGACCCTCATGGAAGACCACCTTGGTATTTTGAAATGACTCTAAGTCTATCATCATTTTCATGAAAATAAAGTAAAGTACCTTGGTTTGAATTGTTGATATGACAAGTGCTACATGAAGAAATTTGAATTTAGGAAATACAGATGTATTTAACACAAACCACGTGTAATTCAAGATCAGAGAAGCAATTTGAGAAATGTTGATCCATACTTTGAAATTATAAATTTTCATTCGGTGCTAACAATGCCGGCTACCCTCTATTGTTCAATCCAACTTTCACTGATTTATTCTTTGATTGAAGTCCTTTAAAATGGAAACCCTAAGCATCAAAAAAAAAAAAAAAAAAAAAAAGAAAGAAAGAAAAGAAAAGATAAAATGCTATTCTTTTAATCATTTCAAAATGTTCTCTTATGTCATGCCAGAGGGATTTTTTTTAATGTGAGTATGTCTAACTCCCCGTTTTTCATTCCACTCTGTATTCCTCCCTAGTTAAATTCTTTCTGCGATGTCACCATCATTGTGTACTTGATATACTCCCTGGAAAGGAACCATGGAGAACTGAAAATGACATTGAGTTCAAGGTCTTAGGAAGTGTTTTCTATAAAAAATGTTAAGGCTGCTTGTTTTTCCCATTTTGTTTGTTTTAACTTGGGCCCTCAAGAATCCCAGTGTGGAGGGCTTCCTGTCCATCACAGCTTGTATGTAACTCAGGGTCATTGGGTGAGTTGACGCATTTATTCTAAGGAGCTCTGGGAGGTCTATGGCACTTCCCAGAACCCTATTTACATAGATGCCACGAGGCCAGGATGTGGGGAAAGAGGGAAGCCTGTGGGGACACTGGCCACCACCACCGCTCCCTAGAATTGGGTATTGCAGGGAAGGAGTTACCAGCCTTCTCAGGAGACCTTTGGCACAGACAGTTTCTAAGGAAGACAGGAGCTCTGCTCACTGGGAGAGTCAGGTCCTGGCGCCGGCCATTGAGAACAGCAAAAGAGGTAAAAACAGCTCAGCAAGGGACGCTAAGTAACACTGTATACATTTATCTGTAGCTCACGCACACAATTCCTGGGACTTTCCAGCTTTTGAGTAGGAGTTTTGTCAATGTTTTATCTGTTTTAATGCTTTTCCTGATGCGCTGTCCCAAACACAGCTGATTTGCACTCAAAAACCCTAGTGGATAGACGACCTTATGATGAGAAAACCCTCATCAGACGCTCAGACTGGAGCTGCAGCACCTGCAACTTTCTTTATCAGAGGTATGTCCAGTAGCCAGTGATGACAGAGAGGACTTGGACGAGGTAACACGGCATTGTAACTGGTGCTCAAGGGCTTGGTAGGAAGCCCCTGGAGAGCCGCTGGCCTGGAGCAGTACTGTCTGGAGTGTAACACACCCTGTATCCGTGGAGGGAATCAAGAAGTTTTTTTTTGAAAGGCATTCAAGTTTCAAGTCCTTTACTTCAAATATATTAGAGCCTACTTTTCGTTTATTGCCCTTAATTTAAAAAGAAAAGAAAGAAAAACTTACTTGAGAGACAGTGATATGTCCTGACAAGAAGTACGAATTTAGAACAGAATGACAGGTCTCACTTTATCTTGGTCTTAACCCTCCAGCAGAAAAGTATAAAAAGGAGGTATATAAAGTAAAACCATATTAATATGCTGAGCTGTGAAAGGCTCAAGTCAACAACCTCTGCGGATAACCCGCTACTATTATGGACTGCTGGACTGTATTGGATTGTTTTGCTGAATTCACGCACCTATAGTATTTAGATGCCAACGGAATACCCGTCTCTGTCAGGACTAAACAAAACAAGGGGACACAAAGGAAGGACCATTTTGTATTTGTGTAGACAGAATAGCTAGCATAGATATACAGCGACTCTTGCTTAATTCAATGAGTAGAAAGATTTGTACTAATAGTGTTTGGACAGCTTCTTGTACTGTGCATAACCACTAAGAAGATAACAATGTACAATGTATTAATAAAATAAATAAATTTAACTGGAAAAAATATTTTTATGAACTTGGCTAATCCTGAAACATACAGTTCAAAAGTTAGCTGGTCTGCAGATAAAGTGCCTTAAATAAATGCCTATTGTATTAAAAATAAAAAATAAAACCACTATGAGCTTTTGCTCTCCAGTGGTCTCTTAAAAAAAAAAAAAAAAAAAAAGAACCTACTGAGATTATAGTGGTGTAGAATGTAGAAGTCAGGCGCTGTTGTTAGTCATTTGGAGCAGAAAGGTCTTCTGGGAGGTGTGGCTGTTGGCAAGGATGGAGGCCAATGGGAGTGGCTGCTGGAAGCTGCTGCTATGGCAACCCTTGCCAACCACTGTTGGAAGGACTAACTGGCGGAAGCTGCCGCTGCTGGAGCCACCATCAATAGGCGGCCGCGGGGGACGCCAACTAGAAACAGCGCTGGGTGTATCTAGCAGACAACTAGGTCTGTGGGCCAGCTACTTGAAGAGATTTGGGGCGGAGGTTGTTTTTCTTGCAGTTGTTATTCTGTTAAAACATTCTTAGGTGAGTCATCTTTGATCTGGGGAAAAGCAAGAGAGAAGGAGAGAGACAGACAGAAAGACAGAGACAGAGACAGGAAGGATGGGGAGGAGGGTAGGGAGAGAGAGAAGGGGAGGGTCTCAGTATTCCTTCCTTCCTACCTGAGAAAGCTTGTAATTCTGTCAAAACCAGTTTCTCCAGGGCAACCTGCATTTCTATTAATAGCAGTGTAAATCTACTCACTACCCAGATGGAAATTCTCCGTTACTGCTCTTTCATTTCTCTCACCCACATCCATGTATTTTAACATCAGTTCAGAGATTTGTTTTTTTTTGTTTTTTTTTGTTTTTTTTTTTGTCTTTTTGAGACAGGGTCTCACTATGCAGTTCAGGCTGGCCTTAAACTCACTTTGTAGCTCAGGCTGGTCTCGAACTCACAACAATCCTCCTGCCTCAGCCTCCCAAGTGCTGGGATTACAGGCCTGCGCCACCACGCCCGGCCAGAGATTTGTTTACATAAGAAGTGGTCCTGGGCTCACCCCTTCCCCAACACCTCTCTGTCTCTGTCTCTGTCTGTCTGTCTGTCTGTCCGTCTGTCTCTCGCTCGCTCTCTCTTTCTCTGGCTTCAAGCAAAAGGAAAGGAAAAGTAACCACTTTGAAACAAATCATTAGCATTTTTTATTTTTCTTAACAAAACCTGCCCTAGGAGAAATTCTTTTGGTCAGACCCTATGATACCAGAGTTTTGGGTTTTTTTTTTGTTGTTGTTGTTGTTGTTGTTGTTTTAGAACCTAACCTATAGAAAGTGAATTTCTTAGGACTGAGGAGATAGCTCAGTAGAATAAGCACTTGCCTGGTAAGTGCAAAGTCCTGAGTTCAATCCCCAGTACTGGAAAAAAAAAAAAAGAAAGAAAAAGAAAAAGGATTTCTTGTGGAGAATAAATGCTTTGGTCTTGTTTTTTATTTATTCTGACAGTCTTGGTCTTCTAATTCTTACACTGAGGCGACTGACCCTTAAAGTGATTACCGATATAGCTGAGCTAATATTTACCCTATTTGTCACTGTTTTCTACTTGGTGCTCTTGTTCTTTATTCCTACTTCTGTCTTCCACATATTTTTTTCTTCCATGGCATTAATGGATCAGTTTACATGATTCAAATTTCTGTCCTTTAGCACATTAATTATATATCTAGTTTTTAAAAAAATTAGTGGTTGTCCTAGAACTTGCAATATTCATTTACAACTAATCCAAGTCCACTTTCAAGATACCACTATATCATTTCATGGAAGGTGCATTATAAGAAAGCATCCCGAACTCTTCAAGTCTCAAATACAAAACCTACAGAAACATACATGCACACTCAATGCACAGAACTGACTTAAAAAATAACGTTTACTAATTTTAAACAATAGTCAATGCCTGCCAAGCCAACGAGGCAGAAACACGCCCCCTTGAGCCGCAGCCCTCTGCCCTCCTGCTTCCACTTCCATGTCACTTGCTAGGGTAGAAGGGGGGCACTGGAGAGGGGACAGCAGCTGGCTTGCGCCACCTGCCGCTGGGGAGAAGACATCTCCTGCGCCATCTGAGGTCCCTGAGGGCTGCTCAGGGCTGCTGCAGCTGCTGAGCTGCCCTAGCTAGTGGACCTAGTTTCCCTAGGTTGATGTCCAACTTGCATCTGGCTCCTTGTGTTACTGAGAAGCTCTTCCTTGAAGGACAGTGAGGCCTCTTTTTCCCTCCACTGGCTCTCCAGGCAGCCCAGGAAGGCACTAGAGCCCCTTGCCCGTGCTGTCCTCCTCTAACCTCACAAAGGCTCCACTGAGGAATGGGAGCTCTGAGTTCTTCCCCCCTCCCCCTTTTTAAATGTATTTGGTACAGGTCTCACTTCACAGCCCAGACTCATAGTGATCCTCCTGTTTTCCACCTCCCCAGTGCTGGGATCACAAGTGTGTGTCACCACACCCAGACTCTGTGGCCTGCTCAGTGTACGTTGGAGGCAGGCCTAGTGCAGCATGTGGTGGCAGGGATCGAATTCCTGTCTGTGCACTTACCTAAGCAGGCACTTAGTCTGCTGCTCTATCTCACTGGCCCTCTTCTCTCTTTTTGAGAAAGAGTCAGGATTGGGCTTCCCCCATGTTATTCCAGCAGCCAAGTCTTGTGGCACTCTGATGGTAGAATTTAGCACTGTGAGACATCCTCTCTTCAGAATCTTCCAGACATGAGGCAAGCCTCTTCCTCTCTTTCCACACCCACATGCTGTGCCTCGATACTCAGAAAGTCTCTTGTAACCCATCTCCAGTTTCCATCATTCTTCGCTCCATTTTTACTACAGTGCTTGTCTGAGCCTAATTAGCTCTTTTCCTGTCCTGCACCAATTCATCTTAATCACTGACACCAGACTAAGACCTCCAGCTACGCAAATTCGTTGCTTAAATAACTGTTACGATCCCTAACAAGTATCAAGGTAAATACTAACTGTTCAGTATAGTATTCAAAGTCTTCTACCAAATGACTTCAAGAGCTACTCAGAATAATCTTAGAAATGTCTTGTAAATGATTTTAACCTCAAAATCAAACCAGGCTTAGTTGAAAGCATTATTCTAGTTATTTATATATTTAATTCATTTCACTCCCTTTCAGTTCCAAAGTTCTTAAACTTAGAAGTCATGCTAGAGGTGGAAGATTCCCAGCGAAGATGAGTTCAGTTAAACAGTTTCTTTAATTATACTACCACAGCAATATCTGGGTCATTTCTTTTTAAAAATTAATATTTTAGGTCTCATTTGTTTGCATGTAATTTAAAGAATTAAGGGGCCGCCAGATAGCCCAGCAGACGAAAGAGCCTGTTTAGGCAGACACAGGGACCAGGGTTCAATCCCAGGCACAGCTGTGCCAGCCCTGCCCCCAGGGTGTTCTGAGATTGCAATTGAGACTGGGTGTAGTAGCACATGCCTATAATCCCAGTGCTTGGGAGCCTGAAGACAGGAGAATCACTTGAGTCCAACCTGCATAGTGAGACCCTGTAGACCCTGTAGGCCCTGTACTAAATACAAAAGAAAAGAATTAAAATATTTTAAAGACTTGTTATTTGACATTTCGGCTCCTAATCTATGAATGGGTGTAGAGTGTGTGAGTGGCTTGTGGGGTGGGCAGAGCCACGTCAGAATGCAGCCAGGGTGCAGCCTTATTTCCCACCACTCCCAGCCCCAGATACAAGCATGTCTTGGCAGATCTACCAGTCCCATTTCACGAACCACTCTGGGCCGATCCCACTGGGGTTATTCTTAGCTGTGATCATATTTTCATATTCAGATATTTTAAATATCTAGTCCAAGCTAAATCAAAATTTAATCTTGAATCAATTTAAAGTATTTTTCCCCTCCCTCAGTTCAGGGAAGTGAGGCTGGCAGGTTGCAGGGAGGGGGCCGCAATCTCATCTCTGTTTTCCTCCTCCCTGTTCTACGTCACTCTGATTCATCTCCCATCTGTGCCTTCCAGTCCCGCTGAGGTAGAGTATACCTAATCATTTACACCGCCCCTCAAATCACCATAACGTAAGGTAGAGCAGCCTCAATACCTCAGCAGTTTTATGGTGGAAAATCGTATCGGAGGGGAAAAATAAAGAAAATCCACTGTCAGCTGAGGCTTTAGAACCATTTGAGCAGGAATTTGTAAGAACAATATAGTGTTAAAAGGCACTTATCAATTTCACCTCAATGTCAAGTAAGTCATACACCATGACCAACCATTAAATCCACTTACAACCACTTGGTTTTGTTTTAAAGTGATCAAAAGGAAAAGAAAAGAAAAAAAGCCCATCTAACCTGGCTGAAGCAAGAAGGGAATTTTTTGGGGGGAAAAGAGAAGTTAAAGGAAAGTCTTGGGGTGCCTGCCTTCAGGAAGAATAAAGGAGTTCCACATACATCACTAGGATTTCATGCTGTCTTTCTGCAGGCCTCTGCTCCCTGCCTTGTTAACTTCTGCTTTAGGTGGTAACTGAGGCTGCCTTTGGTGGCTGCCACCTTTCCCAGGGCCACATTCTTCTTTTTTTTTTTTTTTTTTTTTTGGTCTTTTTGAGACAGGGTCTCACTATGCAGTTCAGGCTGGCCTTAAGCTCACTTTGTAGCTCAGGCTGGTCTTGAACTCACAACAATCCTCCTGCCTCAGCCTCCCGAGTGCTGGGATTACAGGCGGCCACATTCTTCTGAACTCAGAACTAGCATGAAAAGCCACAGCACTGGCCCAGAATCTAAACTAAACTCTCAGGTGCTCACGATTACACTAGCTGAGAGCAGCGGGCACCGTGAACCAGCTGTGCCCAGGGGCGGGAACGGGCAGATTGTTTTCCTCCCAGTGGCCATTGGTGCCCTTGAATGGTGTCAGCTTTGCTCCCAGCACATGTGAGGGCATCTGGGTCCTGCCAGCACAGGGACTGACAGCTGTGGCCTCCCAGAAAGTCAGCATGAATTCAGCTTATTTCTACATGCCATGCATCTTAGCTTGGAGCAGAAAGAACAGATTAGCAGCATGCAAAAATAAGTAGCATGCTAAATTAAGCCAGTGGAAAATAAGTTGATTTATTTAACACTAAGTTTTTATGAAGTACTTTGCAAAAAAGTTCCTAACTCTCACACAATTGGCAATCAGAAAATGTCATGCTGAGAATTGAAAAATGTGAAATGCCCAAGTCAGTAGGCACGTTGAGAACAAGTAAGTAACTTTATCAGGTCTTCAAACAGCTCCATCAGTCCATCACCCCCAGCATCTTGCTGTGGGGCCATGTGGCAGTGGCACACAAGGATTACCCTTGGGCTAACCCTAACATTATCCTGAGGGAATCATTGGTTTATAGCTGATTCTCTTTACAATTCATCAACACAAGTCTTCTCTTTCAAATTAGATCATTAAAATAATTATGAGAACAATGCTCTCACCCCTACAATAACAAACAAGGCCCAAATCTCAGTGGCTTGGGGCAGCAAGCATTTATCTCTCCCCGTTACCTGTTAGCTGATAACCTGCTTCTGTGGCTTTGCCTCATGTACTTCTCATTTCAGGAGCCAGGTTATTATTTGGAACACTGTAACCCTCCTAAGGCAGTGGGGGGAGAACAAACACGAGGTGGAGTCAAATCCCACAATTGCCCTTCTGGTTACTGCTTGCATGTGGCACTCCTGTGCTTCCATTGGCTGAAAAAAGTCACATGACCAAACAGGAAGTGGGGCTCTGAGGAAATGGAACTCTGGGAGTCGCATTTTGGTAGGTGAGAATGCGTGACTGATTACACTGCAAGGAGGGAATTGAGTGAAGAGTAGAAGTAATGCAGTCTACTGTAAGACCTAATTAGTACAATCATCTTAAGGATATCCTTCCTCCAATAAATGATATTGAAGCAGAATAAAGCATGGGGTACAAAAGCCTCTTACAACTTTTAACTTTTTAGTTAAGTCCTTGATTGCAAGTCCAATTCTATTTGCTGTTCACATCTGTTCTCTTATTCAGACATTACTAAATGATTAGGTACCAAACTCGTCTCAGGGATGTCTGCATTCCCAGATAAGTGAAAAGCCTGGCCAGTCAAAATCCTCACTGCTAGCCTGAAATGATGTACACTCAGTGGTAGTCCATTGACCCGACACATCTCTCTCCTACTCTACGGAAAGCGAAAGGCCAGAATGCATGGCGAGAAATGCGTTTCAGGGTTATTTTAAGGACCTGTAGGAGTTGAGATGGAAATGCAGCTCTACACCATATAAAACACACTAAAACAAACCCTCAAACCCCATTAAATATAATTTTTGGCTGTAAATTCATTGCAAGAATGTTTATAATTTTGCCTTTAAAACTATTTGGCAACAACAAGTACCATTTGATTTACGGTTGGCTATGATCTGTTAGCTATCACCATGTGTTCTTAAGAATTCTTTCAAACTAAAAATTTCCAGCTTCCAAAAGTATTTTTGAATACAACAAAAATTGTATGAACACTAAATGTGAATGCAGTTGACACAGTATATATTTGTAGGTTTTAGTTGAAATTTTATTACTTTCCTTGTACATTGTTCATATTATTTTGAGCTGACACATGTTTTTCGGGAGTCAGGTACTTTCATGGGCCTCTAAAAAGCTCATAGACTTCAGCTCTGTTCATGTCCTGCCCCATGGATAAAATATCCCCAAAAGAGTTTTGTCCCAGTCCACTCTGGGGGAGGAAAAAAAATGTGCTCTCAATTGTGAAACTCAGCAGCAAAACCTCAAGAAAAAACTAACATTAAAAATCTAGTGTCGCTGGGCGTGGTGGCTCATGCCTGTAATCCCAGCACTCGGGAGGCTGAGGTAGGAGGATTGTTGTGAGTTCAAGACCAGCCTGAGCTACAAAGTGAGCTTAAGGCCAGCCTGAACTGCATAGTTCTCAAAAAGACAAAAATAAAAATAAATAAATAAATAAATAAAATAAAAATCTAGTGTTAAGGATTATATGTAGATATGCCCCCAAGTCTTATGTACCCCTAGGTGGGGTCTTGGTGAAGTGACTGGATAATGAGAGTGTGATATTGATCAGTGGATTCATCCACTGATGAGTTTCTAGTTAACTGTGGCACTGAGTGGGCAACGTGGACCACTAGGGGCGTGGCCCAGGAAAGTCTCTCTCCCTCCTCCTCCGTTGATCCCTCTGTGCTTCCTGTCTACCCGGCCATGGGCTGTTTCTCCTCTGCCATGCCCCTCTGCAATGCCACCCTGCCTCTCAGGCAGAGCTGAAAGGTCCACAAATGCTGTGCCAAAATGAACCTTTCTTCCCTTAAGTTGTTGAGTATTGAGGAATATGTCTCAGTGACAAGAAAATAACTAAGACATCTGGTATTGTCCAAATTTCAAACAGTGTGTGCAAACAGTCAGACCAAACCTGGCAACTTAAGTTAAAATTCAGGAATAGAAATGAGAGGAAGAACAGGGAAAGGGATCCCTAAGTAATTAGATGCAGCATTAGTGCCCCTCACAGGACTGCCCAGAAGTGAGCCAGTTTGAGGCCAGAAATGTGTCTTTCATTCTGTGGCTCCACATGACTCCTCCACCGACTGCAGCACTCGGACTCTAACGCCTTGGCTCCTGCTCCCAGGTCCTAGAGTTCTCTGTGGCTCCAATTCCAGCTCCTCGCTGGAAATTCTCCTCGCCTGAGAGCCTCCAGGGCTCCCTCCTTCCTCTGACCTGAGGTTCTCCAGAACTGACCCCCCCCACCGAGGCTCTCTGACTGACTGCTGTATCCACCCTGATATGGTTCTGTCCTTTCAGTCTGATTTATCTGAAGTAAATTGTCTACTTCATGTGGTAAATTCCTTAAATCAAGCTGCAAGATCCAAAATTACCAAGATCCCACATTATTTTCAGATCCTATTCCAATTTCTTATTCTTCTACTTGAGACCCTCCTCTTCTCTGAGTCCTCCTCAGGACTAAAAGGATTTCCCCGACAGGACAGAGCATCAGGCCCTCCTACTTTTCTTACTTCCATCTGAATCCATATTTTTTTCTGCAGAAGACCGTGTCTTCCCCTGGACTTTGATGAAAACATCGTGGTGACACCATCCACAAAGTTTCTTCTGAAGGTTCTTTCTGAGAACAAGCTCAGGTGTGTCCTCACCCAAAACTGGATAACAAACTTCCAGAATCCAATCACTGTTCCATTTCTTAATAAAAATACTTCATTTTTAGTGATGCTCCCCAAGGGGCTGAGGACCAGGCTTGTGCCCCTGACCAACTGGCTTGATCTCCTTGACCCTTTCTTGGGGACCGTGAGGCCAGGACAGTTTCTTGGCAGCCTCCGACCATGGAAGCATCTGACCGTGGAGCTGGTGAGAGGCTGCTACCACCTCCGTCTGCATCTCCATCTCGCCCTCTGCAGAGAAGTCTCACTAAGCACTCACGGCCGTCCCCTTGGAGCCTGGTGGATCTGGAGCAGGAAGCCCATCGTGCAGATGGAGAGTGGCTTGGAGCACACACCAGGCCAAGTGATGGGTGACAGCGATGGGCCCTGCACTGACTGCAGTACCTGGAGGCCATAGAAGGGCAAGACAGACCAAGTGCCCGTGGAATTACCTAGTGTACTCTGTTCTCCGGAGCGGGAGCCAACACAAGGAACTAAACCGTCCAGGGGAGCCAGCAGCAGGTATTGGGGCCCAAAGCAAGCACGGCTCCTCAGGTCTGAGTCTGCAAGAACCCAAAGAGCTTTGCATCACGCCAGAGCTGCAAGCCGCAAGCACACTCACTGCCAAGAGCAAGGAGGGAAGCGTGCTGTACAGGACCAGGGTACCCCAGGTATCCGAGTTATGTTTTCAGCCACAGGTTATGAAACATAAACACCAAATACTTTCCATGAAAACTGGGGTGCAGATGGAGATGTGCTCTAGTGACAGCTACATGCCAGACTCCAAAGGCTAAGTAAGGAAAAGCATATGTTAATCATTTTATGTCAGGCCAGTATGTATTGAAATATGTAAGGTATGAAACACACTATTAATATATCTTATAAAAACTTACCAATTTTTTTTTTTGGCGGAACCAGGGATTGAACTCATGCCCTTGCACTTGCCAGGGAAGCGCTTATTTCCCTGAGCCATCTCCCCAGCCCCAACAAATTTTAATATAGTGTTAAAATGCACTAAAGTGGGGAAAAGGGAACACTTCTCCACTGCTGGTGGGAATGTAGACGGGTCAACCATTGTGAAGGTCAGTGTGGAGACTCCTCAAAAGAGTAGGACTAGAAATCCCATTCAAGCTGGCTATCCCCCTACTGGGAATTTTCCCAAAGGATTTGGATACATTGTATCATAGAGATATATGTGTACCTATGTTTGTAGCAGCACAATGTGTGATAGCAAAATCTTGGAAACAACCAAGATGTCCATCACATGAGGAAAGATTGAAAAAGATGTGGTATTTCTATATAATGGAATATTACTCAGCTATTAAGAATGATAAGTTTGAAGCATTTATAC
>PVKA01043876.1:0-16518 GCA_004027165.1 Ctenomys sociabilis
GGAGCCTGTCCAGCGGAACGCTGTCCTCAGCCAGGTGCGGGGCCTGTCCAGTGGAACGCTGTCCTCGGCCAGGTGTGGAGCCTGTCCAGTGGAACACTGTCCTCGGCCAGGTGTGGAGCCTGTCCAGTGGAACGCTGTCCTCAGCCAGGTGTGGAGCCTGTCCAGTGGAACGCTGTCCTCACCCAGGTCCGGAGCCTGTCCAGTGGAACGCTGTCCTCGGCCAGGTCCGGAGCCTGTCCAGCGGAACGCTGTCCTCGGCCAGGTGCGGAGCCTGTCCAGCGGAACGCTGTCCTCGGCCAGGTGCGGAGCCTGTCCAGCGGAACGCTGTCCTCGGCCAGGTGCGGAGCCTGTCCAGCGGAACGCTGTCCTCGGCCAGGTGCGGAGCCTGTCCAGCGGAACGCTGTCCTCGGCCAGGTGCGGAGCCTGTCCAGTGGAACGCTGTCCTCACCCAGGTCCGGAGCCTGTCCAGTGGAACGCTGTCCTCACCCAGGTCCGGAGCCTGTCCAGTGGAATGCTGTCTGAAGATCGGAAGGAGGCAGAACACACTTCAGTCAATGCTGCTAGAATTTCCAGGCAAAGTAGCCAGATAAAGAAAAGAAATTAGCAAAATGCAGATTGGGAAGAAAGACATAAAGCTGTCCCTCTATGCAGATCATGTCATTGTCTACACAGAATTTTCCAAGGATTTGCCAAAAACCTCCTAAAATGAATAAATCCTGCAATGCCGCAGAACACAAGATCAACATGTAAAGTTAACAATACAAGTTGAGCCTCCCTAATTGAAAAACCCAAAACTTTTTTCGCACTCACATGTCACAAGGGCGAAATTCTGCACCATGAAATTTTGTTTTGCACACAATATTATTAAAATATTGTTTTAAATTAACCTCAAGCTGTGTGCATTCAGTATATGTGAAACACAACTGAAATTTCATATTTAAACTGGGATCATCACCCCAAAAATATCTCACTGCCTAAAGGCAAATATTCCTGAATCCAATAAAATCTGAAATGCAAAATCCTCAGGTCCCAAGCATTTCAGATAAGGGAACCCAACCTGCCTTTCTAAATACTATTAATAAACACAAGAGCACCAAAATTAAAATACAGCACATGGCTCGCAAAGTGGGATGGTGTTCATCTCGTTTGCACAAGGCTCTGGGCTCAGTCCCCAGCATCACATGTGTGCACACAGAGAAGCTCAAAAGTTCTTCTGTTTGAAACAATCATCAAAAGATGTATTAGACTTATGTGCTAAAGTGTACATTACGCTGCTAAAAAAAATTGAAGAGCTAAACAAGCAGAGAGAAATACTGTGTTCATGGGTTGGGAGATTCAACATAATAAAGATGTAAAGTCTCCTTGCATGTATTTACAGGTTGAACATAACTCTTATCGCCATTCCAATCAAATTTTTGAATATGTAGACAATATTATTTTATATTCTTTTTGTGGGGGGTGGGTACCAGGGATTGAACTCAGGACCTTGCACTTGCCAGGCAGGTACTTAAGCCACTAAGCTATTTCCCCAGCCCTAGACAATATTGTAATTTTTTTTTTTTTTAGAAATATAGAAGAACTAGATTAGGTAAAATTATTTTTTGTTTTGTTTTGTTTTTGTTTTTTAAATAGCAAGATTCATTTTTTCCAATTCAAGACTTACGATATAGATGCAGTAATCAAAACTGCATGTTGTTGGGCTGGGGAGATAGCCCAGCAGTCTTAGTGCCTGCCTGGCAAGCACAAGTACCTGGGTTCAATCCCCGGTACTACATGCTGTGTTCCCTCCTGGCCACCAAAACTGGGCATGGTGGCACGTACCTGTAATCCCAGCACTGGGGAAGCTGAGACAGGAGAAACACTACAAGTCCAAGCTGTGTAGTGGGACTCTGTATCAAATAAATACATAAAAGATTTTTTTTTTAATTCCATGTGGGGCGGGGGAGGTAGCTCAGTAGAATAAGTGCTTGCCTGGCAAGTGCAAGGGTTCCACAAAATAAATAAATAAATAAATAAATAAATAAATAAATAAATAAAAAAAATACTGGATGCTATTGGTGCATGAAGAAGCATAGGTCATTACAACAAAACACAGGACACGTACACTGACCTACATCAATGTATCAAATTGATTTTTGACAAAAATGCAAAAGAAATTCAATAGAAGATAAACCTTGACTTATGCTTCACACCTTATATAAAAATTAACTTGCTGGGGAGATAACTCAGCAGCATAAGTGCCTGCCTGACAACCACAAGGTCCTGAATTTGATCCTCAGTCCAACAAAAGAAAGGTTTAAATGATCATGAACATAAATGTAAACCTTAAGTTCATAAGACTTATAGAAAAAAAATGTTTAAGGGACAAATTCTTGATAATTTGGTTCTAAAACAAACATACACCAAAAAGCTGTTAGACTTTGCTCTATAAAAGGAAAAATTAATCAGTTGAACTTAATTCAAAGTAAAACCTTTTGCTCTGAGAAAGATTTTACTGAGAGATAAAAGACAAGGTAGAGAACAGGAGAAAATATTTGTAATCCACACACCCAACAAAGTGCTATTACTCAGAACATACTGTAGAAAGATCTAGAAACTCATCGGTAAAAGGGCAAATAGCCCAATTAGAACCCAGGGAAGAGACATGAAGAAACATTTCACCAAGGATCAAATAATGTTCCACACCATTAGCCACCACAGAAACGCAAGCTATGGCAAGGATGAGCCACGGCCACAAACAACCCAGAAGAGGTGAATAAGCACGGCGAACCACAAAGGCAGGCGGAGAAGCGCTGCTGGCAAGAGTGTAAGCGGGGTGGGGCTCTTCAAAACAGCGGACAGTTTCTTTAAAAACAAAACCCAGCTACCACTTGATCCAGTGAGTGGATGAACCCAGAGACGTGGAGACTGAGCTCAGAGTGTATATGGCGTCTCTAGCTGAGTTGGCCTCTGGGGACCCCAGGCCCTCCTCCCACCAAGGCTAGCTGTGCGGAACCATGGGGTCCCGCCAGCACATAGCCTTCAGCTACTCTGCTCTGGAGAAAGAAAGGAGGTATGCTTGGCCACCTTGGCAGCTAGGGATGGGCTCAGCTGCCCTCACCCCCCAAGGCACATGCTCAAGCTCTAGGTCCTAGGGTGGTAGGGATGACTGGCTTTAGAGAGGCCATGAGGATGGGGCCTGCGGGGTAGGAGTAGTGCCTCCTGGAAGACTCCGAGGGGGCTTTCTCCCTCTTCTCACCATGTGAGGATGCAGTGAGAAATTGGTCATCTAAAGACCAAGAAGACCCTCCCTTGCACTCACCCCACCAGCACCTGGATCTTGAACTTCTGCCTCCAGAACTGTGAGAAAATGATTTCTGTTGTTTAACGAACCAGGCCATAGAAATTGTGTAGTGGCAGCCCAGGCTAAGGTGGTTTGTCATATTTGCTGTGACAAACGTGGAAGCAGCTTTAGCAATGAGTAGGCCCAGGAGGAGTTTTTGGTAGAAATATGGCAATAAAGGTCATTGTGTGGAGATCCTCGGTGGCAGTGAGGAACATGTCAATGGACAGTGGAGAAAGAGACCTTGTTATAAGATGACAGGGAACTTGGCTGAGGTATGTCCTACTGTTTCCACAGAGAGTGAAGCTTATGAGGAATAAACTGAATATTTACCTGAGAGAGGAAGTATTGAACGTAGAACTGGGTTCAAACTGACTGAATACAGTAAAATACAAAAGGGGAGGGAGATTAAAGGAGGAGTTGTTAAACAAAAAAGAATCAGCACTTGAAGATCTGGAAAATTCCCCACATATCTATACTGAAAGAATGAAAGGGATTGTTCTGGAGAAGTGCTAAGGGTATAGCTGAACAACATGTGAGAGAGGGTAGTGGGGCTGTAGGAGCCAAATGCAGCCAGCTTGAACTGAACGGGGTGGAGACAGGGAAGAATTGAAGGAAGGCTGGCGGAGGATTTAGATTTGATGGGACAGAACCATTGAGCTATTTGGCTATGAAAACTTGCTGTTGATCAAGAAGAAGGAAAAATGATCCTGAGCATAGCTCAGAGGCCCTCAGGACTACGTCTGGGTTTCAGTAGGCTACATGGCCTCCACCTATAGCCTTCTGGGGAAAACAAGTGCCTGACAGAGAGTTATGAGATACCTGCTTTGGGGGGCAGGATGTGTCCTGAAGGACAGGACACTGGGGCCACACTGTACAGCCACTGTCTGGAAGGTGGGACACCAAGCCTGAGGGTTATTCTTGAGCCTAAAGAACAGATAAAGTTTTCTTTGCTAAAGTTTGGACTTGCTCAGAGCCCATCACCCCTTTCTCCCTTTGGGATGGGAATGTCTACTTATATTCGTTCTACTGATCCATTCTAGAAGCACATAACTCGCCTGGTCTCACAGGTTCACAGCTGTACCTTGTGTCTCACTCACAAGCTCTAGTGCTGGCTCCGCTGCAGTGAGCTCTCAGAGCTGTTGGGATCAAATGAACCTATTCAGCCTGCAGGAGGAGTGAGAATTTGGGGCCGGGGTGGGGAGAGGGTAGGCATGGAATGCTATGGACTGAACTGCATCTCCCCAATGTCAGATATTGAAATCCTAAGAGCTTGCGGTCTTGTGATAGGATCAATGTCTCTACAAAAAGAGACAGACTGAGCCTGCTTTCTTTCTCTCCTTGTCATATGAGGACTTGAGAGAGCTGATAGTCTACAAGGCAGAAGGGAGCCTTTACTGGAGCAGGTGTCCTCAATCTCAGACTTCTAGCTTGTAGAGATGTGAGAAAATGTTGATGGGGGGTTATGTGTGGCAACATTACCTGTAATGGCCAAAACCCGCGAGCAGTTCAGATGCTCCTCAGTGAATGACCACATAGACTATGGTCCAGCCAGACTGTGGGACACTACCCAGGAATTTTAGTAAGAATGAACTATTAGCATCTGCAAAACCCAGAATGAATCTCCAGGTGGCCATGCTCAGTGAAAAAAGCCAACTCCATAAGGCTGGTATACTGCAGAATTCTATTTAGGTAACAGTAGTTTTTGTCTTTTTGAGATACGGTCTTGTTATGCAGCTCAAGCTGTCCTTGAGCTCACTTGTAGCCTAGGCTGGTCTTGAACTCACAACGATCCTCCTGCCTCAGCCTCCCAAGTGCTGGGATGACAGGTTTGCACCACCATGCCCGGCTCTTTATATAACAATTTTGAGGTGATAAAATTAAAGAAATGGGAAACAGAAGAAGGGATAGAGAAATGAAGGAGAGCAGTTATGGCAATAAAAGGGCAACATGAGGGATTCTGGTAATGAACTGCTCTTCACTGGATCCAGCCTCTTTCTCTTCTTTGGCTTGGTCTGAAATCTGGAGCCTTGCATGTACGCAGCAAGCACTTAATGCTGAGCTACACCACCAGGCCAGAGGTTGCGGTTATCATTCAAGAAACTGGGTAAAAGCTGTCAGTTCATCTTACTATTTCTATATCTGCATATGACTCTTTAATTTCAAAATAAAAATTCCATTTAAAAATTATTGAAGACAACAGAGAGCTTTTTTATATTGGTTGCATCTCTGTTAGGTTTTTTTTTTATTTTTTGTACAGGTCTCACTATGCAGCCCACATTCATAGTGATCCTCCTGCTTTCTGCCTCCCTAGTGCTGGGATTACAGGCACACGCCGCCACGCCCGGACTCCATCGCTGGCTCAGGGCCCTTGAAGGCGGGGCCGACGTGGCATGGGTTGCATCTCTGGGTATGTAGTATATTAAAAACAAAAACAGATATTTAAGAATATTTCCTTAATTGTTTTGAGAATAATATACCTCATTTACCTCTTTGCAGTATGTTGTTTTTGCTGAAATATATGTAAGGGCCATCCATCTACAACTCAGGTGTGGAATTTGAAAAACCGAAGTCTATTGCATCCCCTTTATCAAATGCTTGTAGGCATAGTTTTTGATAATACACAGAAACTTAAAAAAATGAGAGTTTTAAGTGGCAAGGGGAAGTTAGTTCTTTAAAAATTCAGTTGCAAGTTGTAATGTGAAACTATCCAAATGAACCTTTCGTATCATTGCATTACAGTAGCTCGTCCATCGACTTTGGCCTGGAGGAGTGTGTGACTCCCAGTGGTGTCTGCTCCAGTTTTTGAGAACCATTGCTCAAAGCCCTTAATCTAAGATGGATTTGATGAGGATATCAAGGCCCTTCATCCCAAAGCCTACCCAGTGATGAAGCAAACAACATGACTGGAGAGAGAGGAAAGGCTTCCTTAGGAGAAGATGCCGAAGGTGCAGGACAGAACACAGGGCCTTGCCCCCCCCCCAACTGAGCTGCAGGAGGCTGGGACCATCTGTATGCTGTGATACTGTGGCATATGCTCAAAAAGGAGGGAACTGTTGTGCCAACATACAGGCCTAGTAGTTGGTGGCTCAGCCCCTTGAAAAGAAGCTTTATTTTCTTTTCATAGATGCAGGTGTTGAGTGATTGTGGCAGATTTTCAAGGAAGCAGGACGGGGACCCGGAGCCAGGACTCTTCGCTCTCCCCCTACACGCCCCCTCTGACCCACGGCAGAGCAGGGAATGGCCCCGCTAGCTCCTGTGAGCCTGCTGCGGCTGAGCTTTTCTCTTGGCAGGGGCCTAATCATTCCCAGGGAGTCTAAGCCAGGGAGACAAAGAGCTCTTTCCCTTTCACAGTGAATAGTAAACCAGGAGAGCCTGCTGCCACAACTTATTACTGTGGCCAGTAACTGAGCCAGGCTAGAAAAAAGAACAGACGCTGTCAGAATGGGGAAAACCAGGGCAAGCGCTGCAGTCCCTTCACTCTGATGCAGTCAGTGGTCACTAACTCAGGTCTGGAGTGACATCTTGGCAGAGAGGGCTAGGCGTGGGTGTTGTCTTCTGCTGTTCTTTCTTTTTTTTGTACTTGGTACAGAGTCTATAGGGTCTCACTACATAGATCAGACTCATAGTGATCCACCTGTTTTCAGCCTCCCAAGAGCTGGGATTACAGGTGTGCGCCACCATACCCATCTCAATCAGTGGCTCAGCGTGCCCCAGGGGCAGGGCCGGCTCTGCCTGTGGTGCTGGAGATCAAACACCAGCCCCTATGCTCTGCCTAAGCAGGTGCTTCAGTCTGCTGAGCTATCTGGCCAACCCTCTGCTGTTCTTTAAAAGGGAAAGGTTTGTGCCTTATTGTGAAATGCTTGGCAAATCTGGGTAAGGGTTTATGCAAAACTTCTGTGCAGGCCCTGGTAGGTTTTCGTTCATGATGATTTCACTCAATGATTCCCCCAGGCAGGCTGGGTACAGTGTGTCATGCTGGTCTGCTCACCTGTGGACCGCTCCCTCTGAGGATGGGGTACAGGCAGAGGGCTCGGCCCACATCACTGCATGCTGACAGTTACGCAGAACTGGTGCTTGGGTACTGGCTGAGCTAACTGGTCACACGTAGCTACTGTAGTTAGACCTCAAGGCACTGCTAAGCGGTTAGATAAATGCTTGTCACTCCCAGTCTCTATGCCTTCCCTGGAAAGTATTGGTGGGGTTCCATGTAGGAGGAAATTCAGTTCATATATGCCATTTCTCATTAAATTTCTCCAGCTGAAGGATTCTGGAGTCAAATGTATTATATTTGTCTGTACTGTTGGAATGGCCCAGAGTCTGAAGGCCTCTGGGCACTCTACCACTGGGGCACATCCCCAACCTAATGCGGGTTTGGCTTCTCTCTCCTTGGGATTTTACTTCCAGTACAGGCAGCAGGCTTTGGGGCAGAGTAGGAAATAACGTGGAAAGAGAGTTCTAGAACCCAGGGATTCTCTTCACAGCTCCACACCAGGGCAGAAGCCTCTAGTTGTCTTGGAAACTGCTGCACAGCTTGCAGGGAGTACGGGAACGAGACTGCCGTCCTGTGCACCTGCTGTTCTTCCCGTGGGCTTTGTGAGTGTGTGCAAGCTGCAGGTGCGTCCCCAGTGGTATCCAGTCAGCGCACATCCACATAAACAGCAACACCACCAAAAAAACACTGCACAGGGAAACATGTCCAAGCCCTACCTGGCATCTGCTTTTTTTTTTAGAGAGAGGAGAAAAAACTAATAAAAATGATACAGAGTTTCAAAACAATGATAGGAAGTTAACAATGGTTGTTATGTTGTGTATTGTTATCTTCAAAGCAGTTGCCCAGAGTACTAAGTATAGGCATGTGAAATTATCACACAATATAAGCACTAATCATTTCTTTCCATGAACTAATAGAAATTGGTAGTACAATTATCTTAGCTGTCATGTGTGTGTGTATGTGTATGTGTGTATTCCTCCCTTCCTTTTCTCCAAATCTAGTTATTTCATTTCAAGTAGTTTCTTTTCTTTTATAATATCTATTGTACCTTTTGGATCTTATTTACTGTTTGTTTATTGCACTAGGGAAACAATATGTTTATGCACTTGACTGTGATTTATTTCACTTACGAGTATGGTCTCTAGTTACATGCATTTATCTATAAAAGCCTTGAGTTTATCTTTCTTTATAGCTGAGTATCACTCCATTCTATAAAAATACCACATCTTTTCTTACCTATTCCTCAGTTGGTGGACATCTGGGTTATTTCCAAATAGTAGCTAATGCAAATTGTGCTGCTGTAAATACTGGTGTGCATTATCTGGTGTTTTGCCTTAGGACAGTGATAGCCATTGCTTGAGTTTGTTGTCGTGCCATTAGATTTGTGCTGGGGACTCTGGCCTTCTTTATTTTATTTGATCATTCTTGATTTGAAGTTGAGAGTGTCTGAGAACAGAATTGCTACTCCTGCTTTTTTCTGAGGTGCTGGGGTATGTAGTATTGTTTTCCATCCTTTGACTTTCAGCCTATGAATTTCTTTATGAGTTAACTGTGTTTCTTGTATACAGCATATTGTTGGATTTTGTTTCCTGATCTACTGTGCCAGTCTATTTCTTTTAATTGGTGAATTAAGTCCATTTACATTCATGGTTATAATTAAAATGTGTTGACTTATGATTGTCATGTTATTTATCTGCTATTGTTTACTCCTTTTTGTCCTGTGTTTAATTGTTTGCCCTAGTTAGTGGATTCCTTCTGTTCTCATTTGTGGAGTTCTGATCATTTTGGTCCCTCTCTAGAACATCTTTTGGTAATCTGTGTAGGATGGGCTTTGTCATCATGCAATTCTTTAGTTGTTCTTTGTCATGAAAGTATTTCACTTCTCCATCAAAGTTGAAAGAGAGTTTTGCAGGGTGTAGTAGTCTGGGCTGAAATTTGTTTTCATGGAGGACTTGAAGTACCCTGCTCCATGCTTTTGTTGCCGTCATGGTTTGTGAAGAGAAGTTGGTTGTTTTTTTTGATGGGTTTTCCTTTAAATGTGATCTGTTTCTTTTCTCTAGCAGCTTTCAGCATATTGTTCTTGTACTGGATTTCTGGGATCTTGACTATTATATGTTTCAGTATATTTTTAATTGGGTTGAAGTTATTTGGAGTTCTGTATGCTTTGGTTACCTGGATGTCAGGTTGTTTCCTCATATTTGGGAAGTTTTCTGCTATTACTTCTGCCCATATTCTTTTTATATCATTTGTATTGACTCCTTCTTTCTCACTGATGTCTATTAGTCTTATGATGTTCATCTTTGATTGCCTTGCAGGTGATGAATTATTTTTTCCTGCATCCTAGTTGGTTTTAAGAGATCTTTTCACTAGCTGTGACAGCATTTTCAATATCTGAGACTCTGTCTTCACTTTCATTCAAATGTTTTTGCAACCTTGTGATTGAAATTTTAAGTTCCTCTATATCTCTTTGACTCTGCTTCATGTAATCTATTTCTTTCCTGTATTGCTCATTCAAGGAATCCATCACTTTTCTAATCTCCTCTATTTATTATGTGTCTTCTTGAGAAGCAGTTATTAATTCTCTTACTTCAGAAATTATTTATGATCTGATTTCCTCTATATGTTTCCACATTTGATTCTTTACTTCAGACTCTATTAATTCAGAGATTTCTTTTTTTTTATTTCAGAGATTAATTCTGCTCTGAGTTCCTCTCTACCTTTCTGCTGTTGTTTCTTTACTCCAGACGCTATTAATTCAGACATTTCAGTTATGCTAGTGTCCTCTGCACTTGTGCTGGGTGGGCTCGGGGCCTGAGATTGCATTTTGCTCCTTCTTGTTGTCATTTTGTATGGCAGTGTCCCCTGACCTTTGATGTAGAGCTTTGGTGCAGTTATAACCTTAGCACTTACTAAACTTCAGGTGCAGATGTACTAAGTTTGAGTTCATCCAGTTGTCCCTGGCTTGGGTCTGCTTAGCTCCTTCCTGCTGCAGCCCTTGGAGGTGAACCTGTTGTGCCCCTCCAGCATGATGTTCTGCTCCTAGATTAGCTGAGTGGTTTTGGCCTCTAGTCTCTCTGAAGGGACTTCAGCTACAGAGTTTCACCCTAGACCTATATGCCAGGCCTGGGCTGGGTCAGGAGGGGTCCAGGGGGCACAGCAGAGCTCAGAAGCTCTCCCACACACTCACGTGCCTGCACTTGGGTGGGCCTGGAGGGGTCCCAAAAGTGCGGCAGAAGTTGTCACTCACAAGGCAGGTGTGGGCTGGCTCTGGAGGGGTAGAGGAGTGCGGCAGAAGTTGTCACTCACAAGGCAGGTGTGGGCTGGCTCTGGAGGGGTAGAGGGGTCCTGAGAGCATGGTGAAAGATCTCACTCATGTGGCGGGCCTGGGCTTGGCCCAAAGGGGTCCAGCAGATGTAGAGGAGGGCAGAAGCTCCCCCACACACTCACAGGGCTGGGCTTTGGCAGGTCTGGAGGGCTCCCTATGCTGGGAACTCTGGGCAGAGTGCACAAACAGAGGCTCTCACACCACCACCGCTGTGGCTGTCAGCAGGACGCATTAGATCACAGCAACGAGACTCCCAGCTCAAATCGACACCACTCTGTTTTCTTCATTCAGTTCACCACTCCCACTGCTGCTCAGGTACTGCACTAGGTGACAGAAGTGATTATCTATTTATTTTGCAGCGCTGGGGAAAATAAATTTTAAAACATGCATGTATATATAGTGCTCGGCACCCACCAGGCGCCATTGTGCATACTTTCTCACGTATCGTGTCATTTAACCTCTTAGCAACCTCATACTCTAGATATTGTAGTATTCTGTCCCGAGAACTGGCAGTCTTTCAAAGGAACAAACACTCAAATAGATAAATAGTGGAAAGCGTGGCAGCCACAGTGGCAGAGAAGTTCCACGGAAACTCTGGAAGCACAAGAGAGACAGAGGCACAACTCAACTTACCCAATACCAGAGCAGAGAGAACAGCCAGGAAAATTTAAACAAGTAATTACTTCCTCTTTCATGTACAATTAAGCTTTCATGGTTTCAAATAATACATTAAGGTTTAAAGCACATCTATTTTCTTCTAAAAGCATGAAGAGAATCTGGCTTGTGCTGTTTGAGCAGTACGTTGGCTAAGTATGTGTTACAGAGCCATAAACTTTGCTCTCTGAGAAATACAAAGATGTGATAATTGAGTTATTCAAAAGTAAATCTGAGCAACTTAAGGAGGACACTTTTACCAAAACTTACAAGACAGCAGCTCACACAGACTTGGGGTGTGTTCTGCTGATGTCAGGCCATATTGAAAAGCTGAGAAGTTTCACATAAAAAACAGAATTCTCATTACACTAAAATTTCTGATTTCTCTGGGCAAATGGAATGCCTGATAATGATGGCCAGTATTGGGGGCGGGCCAATAATCCCTTGGGCCTCCTTGGATGCACTAAGCTGGTTTTGAAAGATGTGCACCTCACGCTCAGTGTGGGAGAGAGGGCAGGGTCAGCAGAGAATAGTATCTGTGTATTTGATGAGCTCCAAGCAGTGCCACAGGGGAGGGGCCCAGGTGGAGGCATAAGGGCCGGCGGTATAGCTCAGCGGACTAAGCACTTGCTTAGGTAAGCGCAGCGGTCAGGGTTCCATCCCTGCTTCCGCTTGCCGTGCCGGCCCTGCCTTGGGTGCGCTGAGCCGCCAATGGAGTCCGAGAGTGGTGGTGCGTGCCTGTAATCCCAGCACTAGGGAGGCAGAAAGCAGGAGGATCACTATGAATGTGGGCTGCATAGTGAGACCCTGCGTACAAAAAAAAGAAAAGAAAAACCTAAAATAAGGGTGGACTGGACGGGTCAACCTGGGCCGGATCGGGCAGGCTTTGCACCCAAAGCTAAGGAGCTCGAACCTGAGAGTGGTATCAAGCGGCCATTCCTACTGTAAGTGGGTGAAAAGCATGGCCTTGATTCTGCCTCTGGCCCAGTCATCCCAATGGTGTGGAGGGAGAAGCTGAGGACGCCTCCCAGACTGCGACTCCAGCTGAGAACTACAAGATAATTTAAGCATGACAGAGTGGCTTGGACCTTGGCTGTGATCCTGGAGAGGGGAAGAGAAAGACGGAGAAGAGCAGGACAGTCTTGTGAGGCGCAGAAATCTGATCGCGCTCTCCTGACTCTGACCACCAGGTGGGTGGTGGGGCCTGTGGTGGCTGGGAGCAGCAGGCAGGAGCTAGGTGGAAGGGGAGGGAGAACTCACGGCCAGGCCTGCTGTGACTGGCCAGCAGGGGACATCCACTGAGAGGCGAAGGGAGGAGCCAGAGCATCAGTGCAGAGGGCTGAGGCAGAACCCTGGTCAGAACAGCAGGTGAGCAGGTGCCAAGCCCCCAATGCTTACGCTTAGCTCTCCGAGAGGGGCATGAGGAGGCAGGCACTGAGCCTGCCAGAGTCCAGAGAACCCAGCTCCTGCCACTGCGCCCCACAGGCTGTACTGGAGACTGCAAGTGGTGCTGCAGCTCGGGCCCAGCGCTGATTCTTCTCCGTGAGAGAACAGCTGCTTTTCCTCTTCATTTCCTTTCTGCCATTAATCCTCCTTCTAGTCCTTCCTTGTTCTCTGTGTTCCGTCACCATCTTTCCTTCTTAGGTTGTGGGGCTGCAGCAGAACTCCGGGACTCGGATAAGCAGGAGAGGACAGGGAGCCGTGGGCCTAGAGAATCCCACCTTGGGCTCCCTGTGGAATGGCATCCAGGCCATGTTCATTCTTGCTTTGAGATTCGTGTAGTCTGTGTCATTGTCCTGCGGTGACCAGCAGATACCAGGCCTGCTGCACTTCCTGTTTCCTGATTAGAAGGATATGGTAGGGACCTACACAGTATCTTTCCTGGGTAATTAGAGGATGTGACATGGTGACTTTTAAGAGAGACCAGGCCCAGGGTGCATCCCCAGGGATGAGAACAGAGGTGCTTGCTGGCCTTGAAGCAGGCAGCCAGGCTTTCACAGAAGGAGCTAACCCAAGCTTCCCAGACCTGGGTGGACAGGCAGAACAAAGGTGTCTGCAGAGAAGGTCAGAAGGGGCACGTGACCTGCTTGGCCACGACTGGCCCAAGGGTGGAGTCCCCCTGGAAGCCTCACTGCTCTGGGTGGAGCCACATGGCTGTTGGGCAACTCCGGCTGCATGGCGCCAGCCCCCGTGCTGATCTCAGAGCTTGGTAGCTGCTAGAGAGCAGGCCGTCCTGCCAGCCAGGAAGCAAGGCTCAGGCAGGTTGTGAGGGGCAGGCAGGTTGACACGGCAGTTCCCATGGGAAGGGTGACACCCCTGCCTGTGCACTGACCACCTGGCAATGCTGCCAGTGCACTGAGCCTTTCATTTGTGGCTTGGAGACCCTCAGGTGAGCACCATTGAAAACACAAAGGAAGAGATTCAGGGAGCAAGGAAGGGGGAGGGCGTTCCCACTTTGGATCTGAGATGGAAATCCCTTTTACAATAAAGTCTTTATGGAGATCAGAGAAGCTATCATTGGCCGCCACTCTCCAGCCCATTCTACTGTAGAGAGAGGCAGGCCCATGCAGGAGTGAGACTGGCTTGGTGACAGGAGAATGGCTCAGAGTCCCCCAGTCCATGCCAGCTCCTCAGGCCGCTACGACCCCAGTGCAGTCCCGCCAGGCACCGCCAGCCTGGCTGGGAAAAGAGTACAGACCAGAAGACAGAGGACCTGTGCTGCTGTTGAATTCTTTTTTAAACCCATTTTCTCATGTAGTAGTTTTTGCAAAGCTGAGGGTGGAACCAGGGCCTTTACTCTTGCTATTTTGAAAACTTCAACTGGCCTACCACAAGTTCAAGGCCAAGCAGTGCAACTCAGTGAGACCCTGGCTCCAAATCATAAAATGAAGAGAGCTGAGAGTATAGCTCAGAGGCAGAATGCTTGTGTGGCATGCATGAGCTCCTGGGTTTGATCCCCAGTACTAAAAAAGCAAACCACCAACCCAAACCCAAAACCGCAACTCTGTGGGACATTCAATCCCCAGCACCGGCGAAGCAGAACAAAGAAAGACAAAAAATCCATAGGGCCTAAGGCTGTGTATTCACCTGTGATTCATTTGATCCTGTAAATTTACACTCAGCTTTTGAACATAATGTGGGGCGTATGAAAGTAGGGGCCCATTGAGCCCAGGTTCTCTACTCCTTTCTTCATTCCTAGATGGATAGTGCTCTTCTTTCCACACCAGGGTTTAAGATACTGCCGGGCTGCTTCCTACTCTGCCCTTTCCTTCTCTGACTCCTCGATCCTGCTCTCTTTTTGCTTGAGTCAGAGGTGCCCACATCCTAACAAGTGTCCTGTGTGCTCTTTTCTAAGCTGATGCAGCATGTGGAGGGACAGACTCAGCTCCTCTCCTCCTTCCAGGAGGTGATTCCAATCCTGGTCCCATCTCTTGGCCCTGAGATTGTGGCCCCAGGCCTCAGGGTTGGAGATAGCAGTCTACACTAGCCAGCTGGGTGTTTATGGGTGAGAACCAGTGGATTCATGGAAGTTGACTTGCTGTTTTGCCTTAGTGATGTTTTTGTTTTGTTCAGGACAGGTTCTCCTTATGTAGTTCAGGTTGGCCTTGAACTTACTATGTATCCCAGGCTGGCCTGGAACTCACAGTGATCCTCCTTTCTCACCCTCATGAGTGCTGGGATTACAGGTGTGCACCACCTTGCTTGGTTTTGCAATGCGCATTGTATCCACAGGCAGGCAAAAGAGTGATGGTGGACACACTGGCAGATGGGACTCCAGGAGCTTGGCTTGGAGGGCAGACAGAGTCAAAGCTTCAGCTGGACGTAGAAACCCTGTGTACACAGTGGGAGAAATGCTTTCTACATTGGTTGTTTTTCCCCAAAAAGAAATAAAATTGTTGAAAAATGTAGTATGAGGGAGAAGATAAAGTGAGGGTGTGTGTGTGTGTGTGTGTGTGTGTGTGTGTGTGTGTGTGTGTGTGTGTACATAGACCATCCTGGCCTCATTTGGTCCAGAGGAGTTTATATTTGTAATCTCAGGGAAAAGTTATCGAAATGCTAGTACGTGAATTTCTGTCTACCATTTCCAGTGCAATGCAGGGCAAGAATAGACAGTAAGGCATATCTGTAGTTGGGGGGCGCTAAGTCTAGCCAGAACTATGGCTAACCCGAACAAAGGCCTTCACCCAGGGCCAATCCCAGGCTTTATTAATTCATGAAGAGGGGAATGGCTCGAGGTTGAATGACTGCAAGAGTGGCAGGAAGTGCATGCTGTGAGCTGGGTTAGGAAGGAGGAACGAAATCGCCTCTGCACTATGCAGAGAGGCGTGCAGAAAGTACCCATTCTGCTCTAAGTTTGGAGGAATCTGCATAACAGTTTGAGGAAGTGTCTTGTGTTTTTGGTTGAGTGCCTCAGCTCTGATGTCTGGCCTTCCTGCCCTGGGAGCTCACAGACTCTTTCTCAGGGCTCAGTTCCAGCACATAGTGTGATGTCTCTGGGCCTGGCTCATGCTTAGTAGTAAGGAGCTGTAGATCGGGCATCACTGACCTGATGCAGTCTCCAAAGGCTCCACATCTGCTCCTCCGCTAGACCCATCTGCATTTCTTGAAGCCACTTGGGGGAAGTATTTATCCTAGCCAGCTCTGTACATATTGATACGTGAAAGTAGGGCAAGGTCTAGCCAATGTGAAGATTCATGGTCTTCCTTCAGGGGCAGCAGCCCCAGGATTAGGTGAGCAGTATGGTGGCTTCCATTACCAGAAATAGGACTCTCAGGCTTGAAGATGACAAGAAATAGATCTCAACCAGCAAAGTGGCCTTGGCTTGCTTTTATTTTGCTTGCTGTGTGAAATTGGGTGGGAGTGTTTTCATTCTAAAAAATGAAGTGAGAGGAAGAAGAGACAAAGTGATCCAGGAAATGGAGATTTCACTATACGTTTGACCTCACCAAGAAGCCAAGGGTCACAGGGAATCCAGAGACAGATACTGCACTGCAGGCTCGGGCACACCAGTCACCTGTTTTCTCACTGAATATAATGGCACCTGAAATCTATGTCATTCTACTGTCATCTCTAATCCTAGTGGGATTTTGCAAATATGATCCAGGATAGTGGCTTCCAAACCGTAGACCACAAGCTCCTAGAAGTCTGTATATACAGTTTTCAGGGGAATTCTCAGAGTTCTAGATGATCTGAGGGCCACTTGGATTAGAAATAGTATGGGGG
>PVKA01043877.1:0-16515 GCA_004027165.1 Ctenomys sociabilis
TAATTCTACAAAAAGGTAAATATTGAGAGGCGGAGAAGTTGGTTGGGATGTGAACTTAAAGCTGTTCTAAATTTAGAGACATTAATTTTAAGAAAATAAAGAATTAGGAAAATATTCACCAGAAATAAGACAAACAAAATGGCAAGCATCATTAAACTACTAATACCACTCCAATCTAATTATAATTCAGAAAAATACAAAGGACAAGAAAAATATTTGCAGAAGAAGAAACAGAAGGGGTAAATATTTGTAAAATATTTAGTTTCAATATTATTCAAAGGTATGCATAACAAAACCAGATAAATTTTTACATGCTTACTCTGTACCAAATAGTGGAATCCATCTTTTAATGAGCTCAATTTACTGAGAAGATAATTGCTCATTTTCTTCTCTGTGATGTCTATATGAAGCTCAGTAAGTTGCCTGAGGTGACCCAAATGGTGATTAGCTAGTCTTTCCAACTCTAAAGGTGCAGTTTACCCTTTGCACAATATTGCCTCTCACTTAAAAAAAAACAACTGTCTTTTTAATGTCACATACTGATATGAATTCATACACAGTGAACAGAATTTAGTATGATACTTAAGTAACACACAATAATACCCTTAAAAGGCTTTATAACCTTTAGATCAATAATCCTCCTTTAAACTTTTTTACTAAGGGAATTAACAAAAATTCAGAATTTTGTACAGTGATTGTCATATTGTTCATAAAAGTTAAAAACTGGAAGTGTCTCAAATGCTTAATGAATTATTATACATACAATGATTCAAAGTTTTGTTTGCAGAGTGTTTACTGATGTAGAAAAATGTTCATTAATGAGATATTAAGTAAAAAGCAGATGCAAAACTGAATTTATCATAATCTCAATCACAATATAAATGTCTATGCACATAATACATTTACATACACATGGAAAATGACTCAAAAGAAATGTGTTAAAAGGTAACAATAGTAATCTCTGGACAGTAATGCCACAGGAATGTTTTCCTTTATTCTTTATATTTTCCCATTTCTCAATCTTGAAGATCTCTTACACAATAAAAGAAATAGATGCTATGTCTAAAGTGCGTATTACTATAACATGTGTTACTGTAACAATCTTTTTCTGTTCTGCATATTTTTTCTTTATCTATAGTTATAATTTTCCTACTAACTTCCATTTTGACCACTAAAGTTTGGTATATGTGTACACACATTGCCCTTTATCTCTGTAGAGCCCAAGATAAAGTAAGAATTATGATTTGCAAATTTTTTAAAAATACATATACAAACTCACAAGTTTCTATGTTAGTTTTGAGATATATTTGTGGCATGATTGTCTTAGCCTCATATAACTGACTCTAATCCATTTTCATAGAAAATTTAGGTAATTTCTGGCTTTACAGAATCATGGACTTTTCCTCGCATTTTTCTATAACAGTTACATTGTGTAATTACATTAGCATGAAATAGAAGATGCTTTACTATGGTAATTCAGATTATAATGATAACTGCTTTTTTTTTTTTTGAAAATAACAAGTTTATTATTACACAACTCCCACAAGATAACTGCTTTTAAAAGGAAAAATTTGACACCTTAATTTTTAATTCTTTTAGATTCTGGTTTGACTTTTGGTAACAATTAGCAGAAGGCCAACATAAGCCACCTCTTATAGAAAATAATTTTTGTCCCAACCTAACATCATCTAAAAATGCAGGGGGAAAAAATATAGTTCAACCGGGTGTGTGTTCTTTACTTCAATTAAACTCACACAGTTGGATACCTACTGTTGCCAAAACAGTAATATAATTTATACATTATAGTCCACACAGTAAAACTACACTAAAAGTCATTTAACAATATTTATAACACCATAAAATACAGTGTTAAAATATATGAACTGCAATATGTACCAAAATTATAAAATTTGTTTCTCATCATCAGTGATTAAAACCAGGATCATTGCTCTAGCTTCAATACTCACAACCCTGGTGACAGATTAGAATTCAAATCTTAATGATCAATTTACAATTAACAAGATAGAAGTGAAACAAATTAAACCAACCATTATATATAACGAGACCCCATGGACTCCCATTGTTCCTCTTAATTACAAAACGCAAATTACAAATACACAATGGGCAGTGTTAGACATCAATCCACAAGCCTAGCAACCCAGAAAGTGACAATGACAGCAAAGAAAGAAGAGAAGCAAAACCACTGAGACCGGTTCTGTGCTTTCCTGTTCTTACAGTGCGCAAATGGAGAGAGGCTAAGATCTAGCACATACTTGATCTCCAGCACACAGGATCTCCACTCCGTTGCTGGCAGAAGCTCATTCCCAGCCAGTGCCCAACCTTTCAAGCTCTTCCCAGGCCAGGTTTTAGATCACACTGCAAACTGCACTGCTATTTTACTGCTGATTCATCTAAGTGCCTGGGGAGAGGGAACACTTCCTTCACTTTGATAAAGAAAAATCACAGTTGCATCAAAGAAATTTAAATATCTCCATTTACTTCCTGGAAAACAACTTCATAACTGCAGTAAGCTCTCAGAGTACTGGGGAATGCAGACGGAAGGGTGAGCTAAAGTTTATCTGTGCTTCAACTAAAATCAGCCAGAATGTCTGCCTTGTGCCAATTAAAAGCAAAATGGAATTAATTCTCTTGCCTGATGGTCAAAAGCAAGCTATAAAAATGCCCAGAATTGGCATTTCATTTTGAGTTTTAAAATGGTTTTAATGTGTGTGCCACTCACAAAGCCTGGGGTTGCAGACACCACTCCACGCACAGTGTGGAATACACAGTGCAGCAAGAACAGTGCTAATCGCTCTGGAGGCTTCAGGGAACAGAAGCAATCCTCCCGGTCACAGTGCGACTTGCGGTCTACTTGGGGAGGAAACACACACAAAAGACACTCACTCAAAGGTACCACTTCAAAACATTTTCACAGAGCAGCCTAGCAGGAGGGTGGGCACAGAGGATGAAGATCTGGGCACGGTAAGCCCAGGCTGTCAGCTTTCCTAGTGATTCTGCAGGGGCTCTAGTCAAGTGACTAGATCTGTACATAAAAAAGCTGATTTTAAATAGTAGGAGTCCATTTGGTTAGTGTGGCATTCTGAATAACTTGCAACTCTTAGAGAAATGGTGATGTTAAAGAAAGGCAGGCATAAAACGTGCTTTAAATTATTGGTCAGTATAAAACAAATACACCTGCTTTCAGAGAAAATTTTACTGTGGTACTCTGTGGAAAATCTGGACCATTATTATCATATGGATTAGATGATTATCCTGGAAACTGAGTTGCCACAGTGACCAAACTTTAGACCATTTTCTAAAGTTTAAAGCAACGGGGAAATTATTTACCCAAAAAGTTTGGAAGGAATGAAGAAGCACATTCTGGGAGGATTTCTACAAGGCTTACTACTTTTACAATTTCTATTTCAAAAGAAACACACTAAGTCCTTCAAGTTTTGTAGCTGGTTCCAAAACAACAGTAATATCAACGCTAAATTTGGCATAAATGAGTTGCTGAAAATGTGTATTAGAAAGCCAGGGAGAAATAAGACTAAACTGATAAAATATTAAAGGCAAACAAATGACCTTAAAAATCACAATTTAACCTATTTATTCTTGCTACTTTGCAAACTTTTAGAGGATCTTAAAAGTTTTAAAAATTGCAATTGGTCAAATATTTGTCATTTGCCAGGCCTTAGTTTTGAACCAATGTGTAGTTACAATAGATGTTCATTTTAATTCATCAGATTTACCAAACCAAGTGCCAGAATACGACCTGCAACATAACCAGATCCATCTTTTTTTGTGGCTGCCTTGCCCTTTAAAAGGTTTTCACTATGATGTAGACTTTGTCTATGAGGAAAATGGCACTGAGACCTTCCCTGGAAAAGGCAGTAGGAGTCTGATGAAATGTTTGCCAAATGATCAGTCAAAACCCTAAAAGACACATCACCAACGACAGCAACAGCAGCAGCTATGTGTACTACTATGGGTTAGCACTGGGCTGGGTGCTTCACACAGTGGACCTCTGTATTTGTGTATTCTGTAACCATTTTAAATTCCAGAGTTGAGCATCTGAAGATTTTGGTATCCAGGAGGGCTGTTAGACTGGCCCCCACAGGTTCAGAGGGACTGCTACAAGAGTCCATGCCTGGGAGTCCATGCCTGCTCATCCGCATGCACAGTTCTCTTTCCCATAACAATCCTGTGATACGGTTTTAGTAATGTTCTCACAGATGAGAAGCTGAGGTGAGGAGAGAACAAGTGATGTACCCCAGGCTACATAGTTCAGTGGCAAACCACGATTTAAACCTACCTCTTTTTGAATTACAAAATGTCTATTTCTACACATTGCCTGTCACCCTAAGGGAACAGGCTGATGGAAGACAAGTCAGTTTGTTTCATTCATTCATTCATTCATTCATTCATTCATTCATTCATTCTATATATAATATATATATATATTCACTCAGTGTATATGAGTGCCATCTATATGTCAAATAAAAAGAAACAATTCCATTTATAACACGTAGTGATCAGGAGCTGGGGAACCAGAAGCAAGGAAAGCTGAAGACATGCTCAACTTCAGAGTTCAGTTTCACTGGGCCAGTAGTAGGGAATAAGTTCTAGAGGAAGACCCAGGGGAGGTTAGACCTAGAGGAGGAAAAGAGGGCCTAGCAACGCGTAGTACAGGCTAACCTCAGTCCTCAGGTTAGCTTTTAAATGCCCAGCAAGCCAGCTTCATACAAACATAAAGGTTAAGCTTTTTTCCTAACAGTTTTCATTGCTACTGTTGCCTGAATTCTCTAATTTTTCTTTCCTTCCTTCCTTCTCTCCCTCCCTTCATCCTCCTTCTCCCTCCTTCTCTTTCTTCTCCTTCTGCCCCTCTTCTTTTCTCTCACCTGAGAAGGGATCTCAATATGTTGCCCAGGCTGGCCTCAAAGTCCTAAGCATAAGTAGTCCTCTGTCTTAGCCTCCTGAGTCGCTGAGACTGCCACCATGCCTAGCTGACCTGACTTCTCTGTAGTAGACACTGTGGTTACTGTAAGAAAGACTGTTGACACTGGAACCAGAAATGCCTAGGTAAGAACCTTAGTTCTCTGACTCACTAGTTATTTGAACCAGTTATTATGATTTCCCTATCTATCAAAAAAGACAAGAATTCCTGTCCTGAGCTGTTGTGAGAATTAAGTGATGTGTATCAAGCACCATTATCCTTTAATTTCACAAATTATTTGGTCCACAGAAACTTTAGTGCATTCACAGAGGGCTGCGTTATTAGATTAAAATGTGTAAACTATACCAATAGAAGATTTTAAAACTGTTTGATCTACTGTGTCCTTTATAGAACTGCTACCTTAACCTTGATATTCTGAAACTTTATATTTCAATTCTAAACATTAAAGTAGTCAAACACTTGTATGGATGACTATGAAAAATGTCAAAGTGTTTGTATAGATAGTTCAGAAAATATCAGAGAATTAGAAAATAATTGAGAAACTATTTTTACAGGAGATATGTCCATAGGTAGCTGATTTTAACAGTATATTATAACACTGGCAATGCTGATTTTCAAAGAAAAAAATGACAGTAACCAAACAGTGGTCTGAAAGCATTGTGTAACTTCACTTACCTGCTTTTTTCAGAGATCTGCTCCAGTTTCTTGACTAGTGAACAGCACTCTTCCTTTAACTTTATCAAAAATGTGTTCTGGGAGGTCATCAACGAATATTGTTCATTTTCTAGAAATAACAATAATCCCCCACCAACATCACATGTTTATAGCTGTACCTTTGAATGCTTCCACATGTAAAATAGTAAAGTGCTTTTAGATCACAACATATTTCCTAGAAGCCACTAGACCACTCTCAGTACTCTAGTTTGAAGGGCCTACTATACACAGAATCTTATGAAATGCTTATTTTTCTAATAAAATTATACACCAGCAACATTTTTGGTCATATCAGCTTGCTGCAGCATTTTAGTTTAACATGTTCATAAATTGTCAAATACCTCAAGTAGAGCCGTAGATGCTTATATCTTTGTAATATGCAAGATATTATATTTTTATTTTGACAATTTTACTATAAACTGTTAAAAATATCACAACCAGATAATTCAAAACTAAAATCATCAAGGAATTCTCTTTTACACTGTAATTCATGCTTTATGTTTCACATCTGAGCAGTTTACCAGCACCTCCTCCGCTCAAATTCTGAATACATTTCTTTAATTACGAAGGTGGGATATATAATTTTCCTTAGAATTTGCAACTTTTTGTCAATAGCATGTGTTCAGTGGAGATCTGGTCAAAGAAATTGAAAGCAGGGTGTGTGTGTGTGTGTGTGTGTGTGCGCGCGTGCGCACGCAAAATAAATGAAAGCATTCATAAGGTGATTTAACAGTTAAGTTCTTACATAATGCTCTGCCTAAGTCTGCCTAAGAATCTGGATCACTGGGCTCTTGCTTGCATGGGGGCAAGTAATCATTTATCCTGTAATTTGTTCTTTGTGCTTTTTGTGTAAAAACATCTACTGAACCCGGTGAATTTTCATTTCTTCTGACCAAATGCTGTGAGAAGAAAATCTCTACTGAAAGTGCTAGAGGGAATTATGAGTCATTGTGGCATTTGCTTCTTTATAAATAAACAGATTATTTAATATATTTCATGTTGGTGAATGTTTCACCTGTGGACTAAGAAATAATGTTTTACTGTGTCATCAAACACAACATACATAAATACGGTGACTATTATTACATCTGTCTGCATAAGGTTTAATAGGTTCTTCATTCCTTTTCAATTTTAGTCAATGATAGCCAAAAAAGCATACAGTGTACAAAACAAAATAAATCAAGGCACTAAAATTAAGCAACATTTTTCTGGAAGAGATAGGATCAATTAAACTTTTGTTTTAATGGTACAATCAATGTGAAGTATGTGGTGTGGAATTATAATGACTGACACTGTCTTGTTTTGACTAACACTGTCTGTGAACACACAACTCAAAAGTGAAGGGAACTACATAATGCTCTGACTGAACAAATCAAACTGCCTATTTTCAAAGTGCATTTTACTTTCAAATTAAAGGTAAAGAGTTGCTGGCCAACTCTGTCTGCAGAATAGTGCCAATGTGATGAAAGATGGCAATTTTTAGCCAAGCTGCCAGCTGTGGTCAATGCCTTGTATTAGTGAATTTTAACAGCAGTTGTGAGAACTTGAAGAATGCAAAGGATTAAACATCACTCTAGATTGGATTGGGGGAGGTGGGGAAATCATACAAATGCTAAAAATGTTCGAAGCTGCAAAGATTAAATAAAGGAACATATCAATTTGGAGCCACTGAATTACATCCAGCTGCGACAGTGAATTAAGAACCGATTAATGGCTAAAGCTTTTCTCCAGTTTGGATGCTGAAGCAAACTCATTAGGCTTTTAGAGTAGCTATAATGTGTGTACTGTGGGAACTGTTCAATGCTATTCAGGAGACTCTAACTGTAAGCTCAGAGCATTTCCCGCAGAGCTTCTGATGCTATTTTCTTTATATAACATGTGTGCCTGAAAACCCAGCCAAAAACAAGCCCTTTGTTTTTCTACTTTGTTGTGGTCTCTCTCAGCTTTACGTTTCTTGAACACAGGTAAATAAACTCATAATCCAGATGGTGCAACAGATGTGAGAGCAGCACTCTGAAATCAACAGACAGTGGGCAATACTTTCCATTTTCTCTTTTAAACGCTAACTAATATGTAATTCGGAATCTCCGGTGTAGTTAGCATCTGCTCCCTTCGGCCAGCCAAAGGTTACAGGTGTTCCTGATGTCATTTCACAGTAAGGCGTGGGCCCGGCTTGTGAGCGAGTGCCCAGGCTCTAATCTTTTCCTACCACCTACCAGTTTTGTCATGCTGGGCCTCCATTTGCTGTATCTTCTGTGTCAGCTCCTGCTCTCTTTGCTGGGCCTGAAGGGCTTGGGCCTTTGCTTCGTTGCTAAGGCTCTGCTGAATGCTATCTTTTTCCAGTCTGTGAAACAGAGAAGAGACATACAGAAATGTAATCAGCAGATGCACAAATCTCCATCATTTTCCCTATGGGTCACAGAGATGGGTAGTAGATCATTAAGCGTAAGAAAAGAACAGTCTTTGCACAGATCCAACCTCCAACCCCAGGAAGGGAAAAATCCCAAGGACTTTTCTTACACTGTTAAATACATGCCATGAGTCCAAATGAAGTAAAGAATGCAGTTCTAAAATTTAAAAATCAGGACAGGTGATGTTTTGTATTAAAGCACACATATCCTTTTTCTTGTAACATTTCTCATAGTTTCGTGCTACCAATTAATCTTTCATCTTTGATATGGTCAATATTTCCTAAAGATCTTGGAATTCTACAAAGAACATGACTTAATTCCTAGTTTAAGTAAAACTTACATTCTTAAAATTTAGGCCTTGAGGGCCACTTATGATTTTCCTCTGAAATTTGAAATGGAATCCCAAATATGCTTCAGGAAACTATCTAGAGGCCAGTGAATTCTGCAGTGCTACATGCATATTTTTATTAAATATTTTCACACATAATGTGAATTTAAGAAAATGTGTGACTTTGCTTGGCACTACATAAGAAAATTTCAATTGGATCATATTGAAAGAAACTTCAGGGTGAAGAGCTTCTACAGTCAATGATAACATCCCATCCTATTGCAATAGGACGTTGACCTATTCATCAGACCATTATCCAATCCCAGGGGCTCCTGAAGAGAGGACTTCTAAGCAATTAGAACCTAAGCCATGCCCAAGGCCTCCTTGCTGGCATCACCATGGATACTGACACTGTATCTGTGCCATTCATGCATACACACGTGACACACATGCCCAAACACTCTCACACGAGTTGATTCTCAAGTAAGTAACATGAGGGTTTCCTTCAACTGAATAGTTTTTTCTAACTCCTGATCTCCTTGTAGGATTTTCTCATCCATGCTGCTTTAGTTTACTAATTGAGATATTTACTGCCTAGCCTTTGCCAAACTAAAAATAAACAATTCCATAAAGCTATCACTACTACTCTATGTACCGCTGTGGAACTTCAATTCACTGGTTTCTAATTATAAAACAACATAAGGAAAGCCTGTATTGAAATTGGTCAATGCATGTGGTAACGTTGTAGTGTAAAATTCTAGAATGAAAATACACCCACACCTCACTCAAATGGAATCATCGGGGGTCCACACTAAATGTGAAATAAGGTCCCTTCTGGTCGTTCTAACAACAACACCCCCTGGATGTGGGCCAAGGTCTTGTCTCACACTTACTTACAAACTAGTATATTGCAACAAATGGATAGTCAGACGAGGCTACTTTTTTGCCTCCCCCATCACACCAGGCATTTCCTGGCTATAGATCCTTGCACATGCCTCCTCTCCTGGAATACCCTCTTCCCATCATCCAATCCCTTGCACAATGGATATTATTTCTTTAGGGACTAGCTCTACAACCTTCTCTCGCCTTCATTTCCTCAATCAACTATTCCTTCCACAACCTCAGTACACATTGTATAAACCCAAAAAGAAGCACTGATGCTGTGTAGTTACTGGATCATGTGCCAGCTTCCTTTTGTAATCTCTGTGTCATTCTGGCCTGAGCCCAGCTCAGAACTTCACATGCAGAAAGTGAACAATGAATGTCAGATGGCTAGAAGTTCTAACACCCCTGCTATTAAAGATGGTGGCCTTTGAGTGAAATTAGAGAACCTGCTCTGCTCTTACACGAAGAAGGCAAACATTTTCCATACATTCAGAGAAGAGGGCTTGTTCCTGACTTTGTCAGCTGGAGACTATTTTGTAGGAGGAAGCAGTTTGAATATCTCCAGGGACATACACTCAGTAGACCTTTGGCAGAGCAGGAGACACAGGAAAGGAGCCCTGGGCCTCCAAGTTCCCTAATAGTTGGGTGATCATAAAATGCACCGTTCAAAAGCAATACATGTTTGTGTGAAAAGAGGAATTATTAATAATTATACAAAAAAAAAAAATAGACCTGAAACTACCCATCACAAACTAGGACTTTCAGGACTCCGACATGGAGGAGTTCCAAATCTTGCCATCAAGTTTTAGAATGAAAATACTTCTGAGTTACACACCAACACAATTTTTTTCTTGTTTGCTTTACATTTTTTTAATTTTTGTTATTTTTTCTTAGCAGTATTTGAACTTATACCCTGGGCATTTGCACTGAGCTACATTCCTAGCCCTTTCTTCTCCTTCTCCTTTTTTTTTTTTTTTATTTTGAGACTGGACTTCATTAAATCATCAAGTTATTCAGACTAAGCCCAAACTTTGATCTTTCTGTCTTAGCCACCCTGAGTTCTGGGATTACAGGCATAACCTACCAACTCCTGCTCATCTTGTGTTTCTTGACTTCTTGCCCAAGTTCTGCTCTATTTAAAGGAATGTATCATATTTTCATCATATTAAAACATGGCATTTTATTGTTTTCTTTCTTTTTTTTCATGCACTTAGGACAGGGTCTATAGGGTTTCATTATGTAGATTGGACTCGTAGTGATTCTCCAGTTTTCAGCCTCCCAAGCACTGGGATTATAGATGCACTCCACTATACCCAATTTCAATGGCTGCCTCAGCACATGAACTGGGCCACTGTACTCTGCCTAAGCAGGCACTTTTGTCTGATGAGCTATTTGGCTGGCCTGCATTACTGTTTTCCTTCTTCCTTTGTCCTTTCTCTTCCCTCCTCTGTTGCCCCATCTCCTTACAGGCTTTTTATACAGCCTCACAATGTTAGAAATGAAAGGGAATCTCAAATTTGTTTTATCAAATCAAGCTCTCACTTTACAGATGAAAAACAACAAATAGCGCATGTTGAAATCTCTGAAGCCTGTAAAACATTTTAAATCTACTCATCAGTTACAGAGTGAATAATTTAAGTGTGAAGGTAGAATCAAGAATACTTTTTCTCAGGAGAACCTATTTTGTAACACTCCAGAGCAGTGGTGGTGAGCCTATGGCATGCATGTTCCATGTGTTTCTTTTAAGACAAAGGATGCTAATTATGAGTTGTGTTTTCTACACTAAAACTTCAGGATTCAGGTGTAATTGTAGTGTTCTCAGTTTGAAATAAACAAGTGGGTTTTGGGTTGCAGTTTAAGCACTCACCTTCAAAAGATTTGGCATCACTGCTCTAGAGGAAGAAATAATAAAAAACCACTTAGGTATCTAAGGGAAAGGACTAAAGAATTCACATCAATCTGTTAAATATTTATCATGATTCCATTATGTGAAAGACATTGCTGGACACTGAGTCAAATAAGACATAATCCTTGCCTTTGTAGGGAGTTAAAACTGGGAGGGAAAAAAGTCAATGTGGGATTTCATAGGAAAGCATAGGGGGAAAACTACCAGGTCATAGAAAAATGATTCTGGTTGGGTCTGGGACTTTCTAAAGGAAAGCTAACTCAGTCTTCCCCAAAAGGCTTTCTTTTAGTCTCATTCAAAACACTGATGATCTTATTTAACCAAGTTTGTAGACAGGCTTATTTTACAAATTGCAATGACAGTAAAGATGCTGTTGGTAGTTATTAAAACAGGGCTGAAGGATTTATTCACAAGGAAAAAACTGGAAAGAAACTAAATGCCCATCACCTGCTAAATGGATAAACAGATTGTGGTGCAGCCTTACAAACGAGTGCTAAGAATACTAGCAATAAAAGGAACCAGCTGCTGTTACATACAACACCTAGATGAACCTCAAAAGCAATCTGCTTAAAGGAGCCAGACACCAAAGACATATTTTATGACTTCATTTGCATAACATTCTTGAAAAGTAAACACTAGAATGACAGAAAGATCTGTGTTGCCAGGTCCTGGAGGCAAGGGAGGGGTCTGGGGGAGGTTTTCATTATAAAATGTTTGTATAATGATTATGATGGTTCCACAACTGTATACATTTGTCAAAATATATATAACTGCACACTTAAGGTTTGTGACTTTTAATGTACTTAAATTCACCTCATTTATGCTGACTTTAAAAAGGAGCAAATGTTCTAGCATAGGAACATCCATTTTTATTCTTCAAGTTCTCCGCATCACCTGTAATCCACACACCCACTGGCCAAGCTACTGTTTTCATGACAAAAACTCAAGACTTAAAGGAATGCGCAAGCCCTGGCTAGGTCTCCAGAACACAATACTAGGTGGGGTCTTCTTCCAGTTATACAGTTAGAGGGCAGTATTTTCTAAAAATGAGTCTATAGCAGATTAAAGCACCTGCTTAGGCAGATTCCTGGGTCTGCCATGCCGGCCCTGACCCCAGGCACCCTGAGATGGGGATTGAGATTGTGCACGCCTGTAATCCCAGCACTTGGGAGGCTGCCAACAGGAGGATCACTATGAGTCCCATCTATGCAGTGAGACCTTGTACACCCTTTAGACCTTGTCCTAAAATACAAAAAATAAAAAAAGTCTAATATTTACTACTCCACTTTCTGTGTCATTTTTAAATCCTGCCATTTAAAATATGTCCATGTCACAGAGCAAAAATGACTTGTAAAATAGTTTTTTAAAGGGATGGTTTCCCTTTTGGCTCTTTATTTTTTATTTTAAAAAGAAAAAAAACTGACAAAAACAAAGATGAAAACAAAATAACCCAATAAAAATGATACAGAATTGAAAAACAAGATGATAGGAAATTAAAAATTGTTATTATAGTGCATATTATTATTTTCAAAGTAGTTGCTCAGATTACCAGATAGAGGCATGCAAAGTTGATCAAACAAACATTAACTGTTGCTTTAAATAAACCAATAGAAGTTAGTAGTACAATTATCTTAGCTATCTTATATATATTCTCCCCTTTCCTTCTTCTTCTGTTCTCCTTTTCCTTATCCTATTTGTTCTTTCCTTTTGAGCAGTTTCTCTTTCACAATATCTACTATACCTTTCAGATCCTATTTACTCTTGCAGGTTTTAACACTAGGGAGACAGTACAGTGTTTATATATGAGGGTCTGATTTATTTCACTTATGTGTATGGTCTCAAGCTGTATCCATTTACCTATAAAAGCCTCAAGTTTATCTTTCTTTATAGTTGAGTAATATTCTATTGTATGAAAATATCACATCTAAAAGATGGCTTAAATTTTATAGGGGCCAGGGAGATGGCTCAGTAGAATAAGCACTTCCCTGGCAAGCACAAGGGTCTGAGTTCAATCCTCAGTTCTGAAAAAAAAATTATATATATATATATATATATATATATATATATATATATATATATACATTGTCTGAGAAACTAAGACTTTTTGATGATCTTCAAGTTCAACAAAAAGCCTGGGAGAAGAATGGTGAGTCCCTCAAGTCTGAGAACCAGGACCTGGGAATGGTGGTAACTGAGGCACCCTTCCCATTGGCCTTGTCTCTCACCCTTTTGCTCAGGTTGGAAGTGTAATACTAGATATGCAGCCTGCTGGGTTGCAAAGTGTCGCCTTGTGATAGTAGCATATCTGTGTGAAAGAGCTCACAAGGAGGGGATGGGAGTATAGCTCAATGGTGAATCATTTATTCAATGACCAGCACCATAAGGAAAAAAAATTAAAAAAGAATTTCTGAGAAGATCTATAGCACACTTACTAGCTGAAACCATTCTTGAACACATATAGAGATGCAATGGGGAAGAACTTACGCTGTTGTGATTTCAAAGACAAACTGTCTATGTAGCCCAATATCAGTAATCTTACCTTTTATCAATGGAGCTACCTCATCAGTGTGATAAACATATTTCATTACTGGCCTTATGGGTAGGGAGAAAAATCAGTCATCTGTAGTGTTCAGCAAATTTCAGTGTAAATATTTCCACCATAGCTGATTTTAAATTACACAAAGTGACACTACTGAACATCAAGTTGGGACAAAGCATACACAAGTAGCTTTTGTGACCTGGTATGAGTCAGCCACACTGCCCCTCTGCTTAGGCAAAAAACTCGCTCCCAGGATTCTCCACTGTAAAGTTACTACTTTCCACTCTATAATTTTTTGTAGGATGCTAAATTAGGCAAATACATTCCTTATCAAACTTTCACTACTAGTTTTACATTAGATGATAAGTTTCCACTCCATCATTCTTTTTCTACCTATGTTAGTTAACATTATCCCATAAGGACTAGTTACCTTTCTCTTTCAATTATTATTTGTTTTTTTTTTTTTTTTGAAGGAACGAAAGGTTTATTTAGCTCACAGTTACTGGAAGTTTCTGTCCATATTCAGCTGGGTCCAAGGCAGAGCAGGACATGGCAGAAAACAACCTTTCACAGTGGTGGCAAAGAGCAGGAACAAAAAAGGGGAGGTAGCAGCAGCTCAAGTTGCTAGCTTCTCTTCCTACATTGCATTACATTGTAATGCAAATCACCTGCCCCAGGGCGGGTGCAGCATCCTCACCTATAGTAATCAATCACAAACTCCAGAAGCTGCCCCACGACTACAGGAGGCTTTGCGGGACACCTATACACAAACCATAACATTCTGCCCCTGGACCCCCGAAGACTCATGCACATTCTTTATGCAAAAGCCATTCTAGTCCATCTCTAATAAGAGTTGCCAAAGTCCCAACTGTTTCAGCATTGCTGAAAAGTCCAAGTCCCAAGTCTCTTCCAAGATCCAAAGCAAACTCTCAACTGTGAGCCCCTGTACAAATGAAAACTTAAAACACTTGCAACATTCAAAGGCACAAAAGATACACACAGCAGGATACCAAGTATTGGGACCAACCAAGTCCAAAATCCAGCAGGGCAAACATTAAGTCCTGCAGTTCCAAGTGGGACATCCGAAGCAATCTGTGACGAGTTCTGAGCTCCAAAGGCCTTACCTGGCTCTGCCCTTATAGCACTCCTGGTGGTCTTAGGTCTGCTTTGCTCTGCCCTTACAGCGCTCCATGAAGGCTTAGGCCAGCTTTGCTCTGTCTTTGCAGTTTCTCTTACATGATCCACATTCCTGGCTTTTCCAAACTTCTGGAGTTTCTACTGAATAGGCTTCTCTCTTATGGCTTCACACACTACCCTCTTGGGGGGCACGCTGCCTGGCCTCCTAGGCCTTCTGAAATCGAGGTGGAAGGCTTCTTAACCTCAGAACTCCTGCATTCTGAATGCACTTAAAACCATCGCCACGTGGATCATGCCAAGGTCCGCTGCCAGCTGGAGCCATAGCCAGGCTTCCTTTTCTCTTGGCTGTAGGGGTAGAGTGCCTGGGTGGCTGAGCACTCTGACCCTGATTCTGAGGAATAAATTCTCTGCGCCTGCGCCATTCTGGAACCTGGTGTGGCCACTACTGCCATTCTAGAACGTGAATCTCTTTCAATTATTAATATGCTGATATATCAGAATGGAGTTATGGATTCTTATTTATTTCATGAGTTAAAATTTATCTTTAAATTCAACTCCTGCTGGGTTTGGGCCATGCGATCTCCTGGAAGCTGGCTGTTGTGTGAATGCCTTTATTACTCTTGTGCATTTATGGCTTTCTACTGCCCACAAGATGATCACATGCTGTACTTGAACTACTGCTGAAATCAGTATTTGTTCTAAGAGCACTTGAGAGGAAATGGTATCTAGAACCCCAGATGTATCAGCAGGTGGTGCTCACTGTTACTGTAAAGCCACTGCTTCTAGGTCGCTTGAGTAGATGACCTAGTCAAAGTAAATCTACTAGTAACTAGGATTAAACATGTTCATACAGCTTTGTTTTCCTTCATCCTTTTCACAAATGCACACATGCCATTTGTACTTTGTTCTATTTGGGTGCTGGGGGTTACGACAATGGGAAACACAAAAAGCTCACAGAGCTACAGGGTCAGGGTCCAGCATAACCTTCTTAATACCTAAGTAACCATGAACAAGTAACTTTATTCCTTTCATCCTGGGGTTCTTCCAACAAAGAAACAAACTATCTTCTAATGGCCAGCAATGTTGAAGATGTCTTTATGTATTTATTAGTTATCTGTATTTCTTCATCTGTGAAGTGTCTATTCATTTCATATGCTCTGGCCTTTCATTAGAGAAATGCAAATTGAAACAACACTGAGATTACATCTTACCCCTGAAAGAATGGTCATCATTAAGACATCATATAAAAACAAATACTAGCAAAACTAAGTGGGGGTGGAGGAGAAGAATTCTGCTACATCACTGGTGAGAATGTATGGAGATTCCTTAAAACACTGAAACTAGAAATTACATTTGAACTGGGCATTCCTCTTTTAAGTATTTCGTCAAAGAGCTAAAGAAGCAGTATTATACTACAATGATACATGCATATCTATGTTTAATAATAGCAGCACAATTAATAGCTAAATCTTGAAAGTAGCCTAAATGGCCAACAGATGAATCGATAAAGAAAAATGGGAGAGACTGGCCAGAGACAGCGCGGCCGACTCCGCCGTCCTGCTCCATCCCGCCCGCCCCCGCCCAGCTCCTGAGACCGGCCAGAGACAGCGCGGCCGACTCCGCCGTCCTGCTCCATCC
>PVKA01043878.1:0-16515 GCA_004027165.1 Ctenomys sociabilis
GGGTTCCGGGGAGGTGTTGGTGAGTGGGACCTGAGGTTTCAGGCCAGTCACTGGCTTGGAGGGGTTGGGGACAGGGATCCGCGTAGCGCGTGTGGGAAGAAGCCAAAGGCTCTCCCTCAGACTCACCACCCTCTCACTGATCTGGGAAGCCTGGTGAGTCCTGTAAATTCGCTCTCGCTGGGAGAGCTTGGCGCGGGATTCAGGAGGCCGCTGGAGTCAGCCAAATGGGATGAATGGCAAAATGTTCTCAGGTGACCACAATTTCAGCATTTGTTGGTAAAAGACAAAATCATCTACAAAATTACAAGCGTCTTAGGTCTAATTTTTGTTCATAAGTGTAAGAATTGGCCTACTATTCTGCAGAATGCATTCAGGATGCAAAAGAAGGAGCTCTTATTATTGGAGCATGGAGCTGTGACCTGGGAAATACCATCAATAGGAAATGCTAGCTGAGTCTAGATGCTAATGCTTGAAATGCTTCAGACCCACCTATTTTCTGTCATCTGAACATCTTTTCCACACTGACCTATGTGACTCTTGGGGAAGAGAGGTGAGCATGTAGAACGAGTTGGCTTCAGGAGCCCAGAAGCTAATATTAAATTGACAATTTGTTATTATCAATGGCTCTGGATCCGAGAAGACAGGAAGGAGGATGACAAACACGATATACACTAATAGTCTTCCCATCCTGTGAGAACTCTCCACTATCTGTTTGTCTTATTCAGTGACAGTATCCAGGCTGTAGAGATGGCTGATCAGCTCAAACACAGCAAGCAGACAAGAGAGCAGCACATCTGGCTTTTACTTTGGTGTTGTTATTTTGGCTTTTGAAAAGATCCAGAAGTCCCATGGTGCCAGATTCAATGATTAACATGTGTGAGTACACACTACAATATTGTTGTGAGCCTGCATTTCTGGGAAGGCCCTCAGTAGTAGCATCACCATATTTTTTTCATCACACTTCATAACACTTAGGAAAGAGGTCTTACAGAACTGCTAGATTAGGGCTGGGGAGATGGTTCAGTAGAATAAGCACTTGCCTGCCAATCCTGAGTTCAATCCCTGGTTCTGCAAAAAAAAAAAAAAAAAAAAAAAAAATGAACTGCTACATTAGCAAGAGTGATAAAATTGAAGCAAGGGGTGTATTTTGAGAGGGAATTAAAGGCACTGTGTCCTTTACTGTGTTTTATAGTTTGGATATCCTCCCAAAGTCTCATGTACTCAGAAGTGGGGGCATGTTGAAGATGACTGGATTATGGAGATGCTACAGTTGACTTGGGGTTGGAATGTGGGGTCTTTTTGGGAGAGGCAGGTCACTGGGGGTGACTTGGAAGGGTGTATCTTCCTTCTCTTTGCTTTGCTTTCTGCTTTCTGGCTCCTATGATGTGAGCAGTTTTTCTTCTGCCACCATATGCCCCTCTTCCATGCTATCCTGCCTTGGAGCTAGTGAACTGTGGAGTAAAAATGTGAGTAAAAATATACTTCTCCTCTCAGTTGTGGGTATCCACTATTGTGTCTTAGTGACAAGAAAAGTGACTAAGATATTAAAATACATTTTTAATGTTTAAGTATCAGCTATTTTAATTACCATTTGTGTACTTAAGATGGGAGGGAAACCCAAGTGCTTTGGGCTTTTCATGTAGGATTTCCCACTGGGAGAGTCTGGAGTTTTCAACAGCCCAAAGATTTCTTCATCTCAGTCGCAGGGGCTGTCATTCTGAAGGTCTACCTTGGATGTCAAGTTTGGAAAAGGTCCCATCCCACTATGCTCTCAACAACTGTCCATCCATCTGCTATTCCATCTAATGCATTATTCCTCTAAGGAGATCCTCGGAAGGGTGCCTTTTGCAATCATGTAAATAAACTGATTTGTGAGTTGTCCCAACAAATTACCCTAAACATAAATGTTAGCAAATGAAGTAAGTTTGTATATAAAAATTCCTTGGAAATCCACTAAAAGTGGCACACGTCTGTAATTGCAGCTCTTGGGAAGCTGTAAACAACCTGATCCCTACAAGTCTGATATAGTAGTGAGACCCTGAACACCCTGTAGACCCTTCCCTAAAATATAAATAAATAAATAATAAATAAATAAATAAATAAATAAATAGGAGTGTCCTGGTTACTTTTCTCTTATTACTGGGAGAAAATACCCAACACCCAAAATTAAGAAAGTAAAGGTTTATTTAGCTCATAGTGCAGATTTCAGTCTAGACTCAGTTGGCTCTAAGGGCAAGGGAAGCCATTCATGGCAGCAGAAAACAATGGAGAACAAAGGGAAGAGCAGTGGCTGTGGCAGCTAGCAAGCTTCTCTCCCTTCCTTATATTGTATTTAGGTTATCTGCCCCAGGGCAGTGTAACACTCACACACATAATCCCAGCATTGGATCATGAATGAATCACAAACGCTAGAAGCCTACCCCAGTGTCTGCATGAGGTTTGGTGGGGACAACTAGACATAAACCATAACAAGTAGTAAGATCAAAAATCACTAATGTTTAGTTCAAGGAATTACAAGTTTTAGCTTTGTAAAAAAAAAAGAAAATAAAAAGAGTAAAGTGATCAATAAAAATAAATTTTAAAATATAAGAAAAACTGCATTAAGTATAAAAATAAAACTTGGAAAATGAATATAGTATCAAAAATGCTAATAATTGGGGAATAACTTGTATTAAGAGACTCAGTACGATGGTAGTGAGTAGTACTATTATTATATCTAGCCTTTGACTTCTAGACCCAGGAATGCAATGTGTGGGAGAGGTAGTAATGTATATTGGACACTGATTGAGAACATAGAGTCTGCTGGAGAACTTGACTACAGCTATACAAGATACTAATATCTACTTGGATTACAACTGCATCCCTAAAAGGCCAGTCCACCTTTCTCATCCTGTTTCTTTCTAAATGATAGTTAACATTTTTTTTTTTGTCTTTTTGAGACAGGACCTCACTATGCAGTTCAAGCTGGCCTTAAGCTCACTTTGTAGCTCAGCCTGGTCTTGAACTCACAGCAATCCTCCTGCCTCAGCCTCCCGAGTGCTGGGATTACAGGCCTGCGCCAACACGCCCTGCTCGATAGTTAACATTCTAAATCCAGTGAGCATCTTGACATACTTATTCAGCAGTGAGGTACATTCTATGGTCAGTAGCATGATAATGGATGAGGCATTTTGCTAGCTGTAGCAGGATTACCTAAATATCAGGAAGTCAAAGCATCTATTCCAGTTACAATAGCGTATTGCCCCCTTCAAGATGGAAGTAATCCTATAAAATCAAACTGACACCAGCTTTCAGGGTGATCATTCCTGGAAATGATGCCATAAACAGTGTTAGTCTCTGCTGCTGGCAGATTTTTGCATTCAACAGTGGCTGTACCTGAATCAGCACTGGTAAATTGAAGTATATGTGGCTCAGTCTGTGCATAATTTTGATGCCGACCACCATGGTCACTTTGTTCATGAGCCCACTGAGGAATAACAGGGAAGCTGAGGAGAAACTTTGACAATTACACACACAACAGGTTATCCTCTCTACTTGATTTCTAATGGACTCGTTTTCTAAGGTCACCTTTTAGTAAACATTTATATTGGACATAAATACCTTTACATGATTTACCCATATAAAGAGAATTATCCATATATTTCTCCAAATGTCATTATTATCAATTTTCTACTCATGTTTCTTCCAAGTCCAAGAACATTATTGTAGTTATTTTCTCATCGTGAAGTAAAAATAAGCAACACCTGCAACTTAATGGAGAAGTTTATATTGGCTCATATTTTAGTCCATAGACGGCTGTCACTACATTAGGAAGGCATAGTGGAGGGGTATAGCAGAGAAAAATTGCTCATTTCATGGTGTACAGGAAACAAAAAGAAAGGAGGAACCAAGGAGAGAAACAGTTTTCCAAGTTGCATCCTCAGTGATCCATCTCATCTCCAACCAAATCCAACCCCCCCCCCAACTGCCCAAATATACTTCAACAACACAATCACTTTCCAAACAAAGGGGACTATGGAAGATATTTTAGATCTAAACAATATTCTGCCCTTGGACCACAGAAGATATATGAAATTCTTTATGCAAAATATATTTAGTTCATCTAAAAGTCACTACAGTGTTAAAAGTTTTTGGAATGGTGGAATGTCTGTAAAAATTAAGAAGAAAGTTAAACATTACTGACATACAGAGGCACAGAATTCTGCCATTCCAAAAGAAAGAATTGTCATAGTTACTTTTCTCATTGGTGAGACAAAATGTCCACCACCTAAACTTAAAGAAGAAATAATTTCTTTTGCCTCAGTTTGTAGATGTTTCAGTCTATAATGAGCTGGTTCCAAAGCAGTATGGTATGGCAGAGGGGCAGCACAGAGGATAAAACCACAGTTTCATGGCATGATAGAGGACAGCAAAAGCTGCAAGTAGCAAACAATGTCAGTAGTCTTCTCTGTCCTTTATAATCTGCCCAAGCTACACACCCCTAGGGCAGGTAGCACTCACACAGGGTAAAACCTCCAATGGGAAGTACCAGAACTATGCCAAGAACTGTGCCATACCCAGAATTATGCCAAACCAATGAGTGGACTAATTTAATATTCATGCATGCTCAACTCCAGCATCATGCAGTTCATCCCAGTATCACACACTCTAGATCCAATTATCTCTGATAAGCCCCACTTATGACCACATGATGTATTGGAAGGATTCCTAGATACAAGCCATAGAAAGAAACTGGATGACAACAAGACCAAAAACCCACCAGGGAAAACATTAAATTCCATATTACCAAGCACACTACCGAAGGCAATTTGTGATGACAAGATGGAGAGTGCAAAGGGCTTGAGTGACCCTACCTGTAGGGAATTACTGATGGTTGCTGCCCTCATGTCTTCTCTCTTGGGCTGACTTTCCTCACACTTTGTGCCTTTCCTCGGATATCCCTTGTTCCTGTCTTCTACATGTCTTTTGGATATCTACTGTACTTTTAGATTCCCTGTTTCACACAGTATTCTGGCATGGGTACAATGCCTGGTCTTCCACAACTTCTGAAATATGGATAGTCTTCCTGATCCGTAATTCTTGCATTCTGCATGCCTGTACCATGTGGATGATTCCAATGTCTGGCATGAGCTCGTGTACCAGCCTGGGTCACTTGTGTCTGATTGGCTGTATGGCTGAGTGCTATGAACTGAATCAAGCTCCCTACATGGTCATTCTGGAACATAGTGTCCTGGGGCTCTCAAAGCAATTTCTTTTTACTTCTACAGTTTTTTTTTTCCTGAACTGAATGGAGCCTTGCTGGTTCTTCTTGTGCCTTCAATCCAGCTTTCCTATTCTCCTGCTGTAAAGTATTTGGATTCTATTTAATACTAACATTTGAGCAGCCAAGTTCTCCTTAGCTTCATCCTTAAGGAAACTTTCCTAATGGAAAAACTAAAGCCTTATTAAATGTATGTCTCAGTTACTTTTCTCTGTTTGCTGGGACAAATACCTGACACTCAAATGAAGTAAGGAAATGTTTATTTATCTCACAGTTACTGGAGGTTTCAGTCCATAGCCAACTGGCTCCAAGGCAGAGCAGCACATGGCAGAGAAGAGCGGCAAGCAGCAGAGAACAAAAGGAGGAATAGCAGCAACAATGGCTATAATGACAGCAAGTCTGTCTCTCTTAAGTTGCATACAGGCTATGTGCCCCAGGCTGGATGTAGTATTCATACCCATAATCCCAGCAGCACTAACACCCATAATCCCAATGGATCATGAGTTAATCACAAACTCTAGAAGTCTGCCCCATGACTTACATGAGGCTTTGGGAGGAGAAAACTACACACAAACCATAACAATGGACTTTTTGCTCATTTCACACAGTAGATCTTACTAAAACCAGGAAACGTTAGTTATACCACAGACTGAATGTTAAACAGCTTTGAATTTTTCTATGGCAGATTAGTATACCTACTTTAATACTAGTATTCTACAATCTCAGGATATGGGAAAAATGTGGACAGTTTCTCTCCCAGAGCAGAAAATACACATGGTCTGTAATCTAACTGAAAACCTCCTGAGTCCAGCCTTTACTGTCTTAATTTTTTTTTAACTGTCTCCATGTCTGTCTGCATTGTTGTTTTCTGGTCTTCTGAGCTCTGAGTGTTTCTCTAGTTGCCATCTCCAAACCTTTCTAAACTCATGTGAACCAGTTCCAAAAATTTATAAACCATGTACTCATGTACACTCCTGGAAATGACCTAATTTCTCTGGCAACAAACTTTGCCTAAGTCACTTTCTCATTGTTGAGACAAAATACACAAACCCACAATTTAAAGGAGGAGAGGTTTATTTTGGCTCACAATTCAGTCCATGTTTGACCAGCTCAACTGCAGGAAGGCATGGATGTATGCATGATGTATATTATGTATACTTACACGTATATGTTATATAATATTATATGTTATATAATATTATATGTTATATAATATTCAGGGGAATCCATTAGGTAAGCTTTTGGCTGAATTAAGAAAGTCCACAGTGCCCATCTGTGCATTGGAGATCTAGAAGATCCGGCAGCTACTCAATCAGAACAAGAACCTGAAAAGTATAGAACAAAAGAGAGAAGTGATACAGTACCATTCTGAAAGATCAAAATCCTGGAAACATTCAGGACAGTCAAGTCCTGAATTGGAAGACTGAATGTATATGTCCACAAGTGACAGTAGTTAAAGTTACACCTGATTGAGCAGAATGAAGATTTTAAATCACATAAAAACTTTTTACTTCTTCATCTTTCATTTTGTCCAGATTACAAACCAACTGGATTCCAGTTGTGCCACAAACAACTACAGAGAGTTGCCCCTCCTCACTTTGCTGGGCTACATGCCAGTCATCTCTGAAAACACTCGATAGACACATCTAGAAGTGTGCCTTACTAGTATGATAATCATTTCTTTATCCAGTAAAATTGACATATTACAACAAATGGTCACAATTGATAATAATAATACAATCAAAATACCATAAACATGTAAATTAATAAATCTTAAATGTAAAACTTACTGAGAAATTTTCAAAAAACCTAACAGACAAGTTCAGTAGTTATATGAGGACATATTACATGAAAGTTTTATTTCTATATGGTAGCAATAATTTTAAAAACCTTAATATTTACTGCAATGAGATACAATTGCTATTTTGTAAAAAAAAAAAAAAGAAAAAGAAAAATTAAGCTATTAATATAAATAAATACATAAAATTTTAGTAGGACAGAAAAAAGATTATAGCCTGCAAGCAGGCGCAGGGGCTGTGGATTCAATCCCCAGGCCTGCAATGCCAGCCCCACCCCTGGGGTGCTCTGAGACAGCAACTGAGACTGTGTGTGGTGGTGGGCACCTGTAATCCCATCTCTTGGGAGGCTGTAAACAGGCAGGTCACTATGAGTCTGATCTAGTAGTGAGACCCTGAACACCCTGTCGACCCTTCCCTAAAATACAGAAAAAAGAAAAAAAGATTATAATAAATATAAAAGCAAAACAACAATGAACTTTTAATGTACCTATAGTAATATCCAAAGGGATTTATAACTAAGGAATAACTTTTACCAAATGTAAAATCTTTATACACAGAAACTACAAAATGATGTTGAAACACATTTAAGAACACAAATACACACAAAAAATCCTGTGTTTGTGATTTGGAAGACTTAATATTTTTAAAATATTAGCGCAAGTAAATCAATGTAGAGATTTAATACAATTATTGACAAACTTGGGGGGCCAAAAAAATTTACAAGATGTTCTTGAAATTTATATGAAAATAAAAGCAATCTTCAACATCTGAGTTAATAAGGCTGTGGAGATACTGCAGCAGTCTAAGCACCTGCTTGGCAAGTGCAAGGACTTTAGTTCAAACTCTAGCACCACATGCCATGCAGACCCCGGAACCCTGGGCACATCACACCGGCCACCAAAACCGGCATAGTGGCACACACCTGTAATCACAGCATTGGGGAGAATGAAACAAAAATATCACTATGAATCTGAACTGGGTAGTGGGATCCTGTGTCAAATAAATAAGTAAATAAATATTTTTTAAACTCTAAATTATTAAAAAAGTATAAATTGGATGACTCACATTATCCAATTTTACTTCTAGCTGGTATTATGAAGGCTTCAGTAAACCAGACTGTGTGATATTAACATAAATGGAGACCATGAAATAGAATTGTGAATCCAAGAGTAATAAATATTTAAATGTATTACATTCTGACAAGTGAAAGCCATATAATAATTGTTCTTTCAACAGTGTTGTCAGTAGAATAAGTGCAAGCACAAGGGCCTGAGTTCAATCCCTAGTTCCACCAAAAAAAAAAAAAAGACTTTTAGAGGCTGGGGAGATGGCTCAGTAAAATAAGCACTTCACTGGCAAGCACAAGGGACTTCGTTCAATCCTTAGTTCCACAAAAATAAATAAATAAATTTAAAGAAATAAAATAGTGTTGTGAAAATTGTACAACTACATGCAAGAAATGATTTTGAATCTCTATTTCACACCATATATAAAAGTTAACTTGAAACTGATCAAAGACCTAAATGTAAGAGCTAAATCTATAAAACTGTTAAAGGAAATATGTGTGTAAGTCTTGTGACTTTGATGTATGAATCTGGAATGTCCTTTAAAACTCTCCCACACTCAGAGGTGAGGTTTTCGAAGGTGGTTGAATCATGGGGGCCCTATACTAATCAACGAATTCACCCACTGGCAAGATCAGTAGCTGAAAGTGCTGGTGGAGGTGTGGCCTGGCTAGAGCAGGTGGGTCACTAGGCTGTAACAAGGGAAGGTATATATGCCTCTCAGTTTCCACTCATCTATTTGCCAACTGCCCTAACATAAACAGCTTTCCTCTGAGTCAGGCTCTTGCACCATGCCATTTCTTTTCTTTTTCTTATACCACGATTGAACAAACATAGGACCTTGCACTTGCCAGACAGGCACTTAGGCCACTGAGCTATCTCCCTGGCCCACCATGTCATTTCTTAATTTGCACCTGCCAAACATGGAATGAAACTTCTGAAAGCATGTCAGTTACTTCCCCATTTGATCCTGATTTTATCAATTTTACATGAGCAATTGTCATTTATTGTTTGACCATAGTTTCATCCCATCTCATGTTCATGTAGTGAGTTCCCATGTTTCCCACCTTAGACTCATGGTTTTGTTCTATAAAAATCCATAGAAAAGGCAGATTCCTTGGCAACCCACTCAGGTTTCCTTCTGTCCCTCTGTTGGACAGAAGCTTTCTTTTAATAAATATATTCCAGTCTTCAAAAAAATGTGACTCAGCTAGGAAGATAGCTCAGTGGCATAAGTGCCTGCCTGTCAAGTGCAAGGTCCAGAGTTTGAACCCCAGTACAAAAAAGGAATGTAAGCCAGAATAAAATTCTCCTATTTTAAGTTCTCATTATTGAGCATTTCATCCAAGCAATAAGAAAATGACTAAAATTATCATACCAAGTATGAAGTCACTGCTTTGACTACCTAGTCATGTCATCCAGAAACTTTAGAGTGTGTTTGTGGAAGGACTTTGAAAAGATTTGGATATGCTAGCTAAAGAAGCTCTGTAGTGCTGAAAGCCAAGCTTCAGAGATTCTAGTGAGAACTCTGAATTTGACAGTTGAATTTGAAAATATAGAAGAAATTTTTTCTCCATGTTGCTTATGACCTGAGAGATTTTAGGAGACTGAGATTATGTATAACAAACTAATCTGGAGGAGAACATTTTAAAAGAGTCCAACATTTAATGTACGGCATGAGTAATGTTGGCTTCTTTCAGCCATGTTTACTATAAGGATCAAGAGTAAATTAATTTGAAAAACTTGATGGAACCGAGAAGGAAAGAAACTATAAAACGGAAACTATAACACGAGAGCATGGTCACTAAAATGATTAGCAGTACAAAGAAGTTAAATGCTTTGCATTTGAGAATAAGAAAGATGGCTTGAAGCCACCATGTGAATCAGCATGACTGCCCTTTGCAGATATATGCATACAAGGGAAAAATACTTTGCCTTCAGAAGAGAGCCCCAGGATACCCTGTTTAACTAAGGTTGCCCAGGAAATTGTATTCCTGGATTTAGTTCTCAGTGCTTAAGGCACTCAAAGGCCTCAGCAGCCATGGTCTAAGAGAGCCTCTCCCTGACAGCAGGCTGTGGAGTGATACAAATGGGGCTGGTTTTACAGGTTTGTTAAATGACAGAGTTGTAAGATCAGAGGGACTTCCATGCCAATTTTATAAGAGCTGAAGGCCAAACAGTATGTCTGATAGAATAATGTATAAATCTGGGAGAACAAAGCTGAAAGTGGAATGGAGACCCCAGGAAATTGAAGAAGCCAGGAATATGGAATGTGTACCGACAAAGGCCAGGGATAGTGAAGAGTCAGGCCAAGAGATAAGCCATGAAAGCTTCACTTGGCAATTTAACAAGAGAGGGGTTTCCTGAGCCTTTTGGGATTCACATCTCAGTACAATTTGTCCTAAGTGCTGAACATGGTAGTCCTGGATTCTATAGTTTCCCTGTTGGGTTTTCATATTACTTCTGTCCTATTTCTTTTCTTTGGTAATGGGGATGTTTATCCTGCGTCATTGTATTTTGACACTTTTACTTCTTTTTTTTATTTTTAGGGCTCACTGCAGAGTTTGCCTTGAGTCTCAGAGGAAACTTCAGACTTGGATTTTTCATCAGTACTGAAACTGTTAAAATTTTATTGACTCTTAGAAATGGATTAAATGTATTTTGCATAAAGAGATATCTAAGTCCTTTAGAGACTGAAGAAAAATGTTGTTTGGACTTAGAATATTCCTGCAAAACTCTCATATGCACAAAGATAAGGATTTTAGAAGTGATTGGATCATGGGGCCATTCTACTTATTGGTGGTTTCAAAAGCAGAGTATATTGTTGAGAGACTGGGTGTGGTCAGAAGTGCAAAGTCACTGAAACTGTGACTTGGAAGGGTACATCTTCTTCCCTGACCCCTCCCTTCTCTCTTCTTCCTTGCTGTTATTATGGGAGCAGTGTTTCTCCATGGTACACTCTTCCAGCAGCCATATCTGAGCTAGCCAGCCATGGGCTGAAACTTCATCTTTTTTTCTATTTGTATTTTACAGGGAAGGATCTACAGGGTGTTTGGAGTCTCACTACTAGATCAGACTCCAGTGATCAGTCTATTTATAGCCTCACAAGAGCTGGAATTACAGGCATGCTCCACCTTCCCCAGTTTCAATTGCCACCTCAGTGTGCCCTGGGGGCAGGGCTGACAGGCAGGGGATTGAACCCTCCCCACCTCTACATCTGCTTGAAGGTACTTTAATCCACTGAGCTATTTGGATGGCCTAAAAGCAGTTTATTTTATGACTTTTTTCGGAGGGATACCGGGGACTGAACTCAGGACTTTGCATTTTGAAATTTCTTTATCTTTGAGCCAAAATAAAATTCTCCTCCTGGAAGTTGTGGATGTCAAGTACTCTCTTGTCACCAAGCAATGAGTAAGTGGCTAAGATTCTTGGACTAGGCAATAATATCTTATTGCCATAAGTAACAAAAGAAATAATAGGCAAACAGAAAATCATTAAAACTAAGAATGTTTTATTTCCAAGGGCACAAGTAAGTGAAAAGCCAACCCAGAGAATAGTAGAATTTTTTTCCAAATGATATATTTCATAAGGTAGTGGATCAAAAAGTGCATAAAGGCAAATATCCTACCCAGGGAATGGCCAGTGTTAGTCAGCTTTTTTGGGCTGGGAAAATACATGACACAACTTAAAGGAGTATATTTTGTTTGTATTTTTGATATAGGAATAATATAGAACCTCCAAATAACCAAAATAATATATGGGAAATATTATAACTTTCAACATGGTAGATGTACAATATACTGAGTTCATGTTTCCCAAAATCAAAAAATGCATTCATACAGAAGTTAAGAATAGAGGGCTGGCAAGATAGCTCAGCGGTCTAGAGCGCCTCCCAGGGACCGCGGTTCGAGCCCCAGCACCACATGCCATGCCAGCCTCTCCCCGCAGGGCCGGCTGAGCTCACACCCCACCCCCGTGGAAAAAGAATCCGTGATGTGTAGCGAGACACTGTAATAAATAAAGGAATTTAAAAAAAAAAGAATAGAAATACTCATGAATGAAAGAAATCTGTCCAAGAGAGACAGAAAAGGTGATGGAAAGTGTGTTGCTATAGCCCACTTCTCAAAATAAGTTTTACAGAATAACACTACAAGTTGTGCCTGAAATCATGAGGCAAGCATAAGGTGAGACAAAACTATGAGCCATCAACAAGATTACAAGTATTGTTGCTTAGGTAATATTGATCCAGTGGGGAAGCAAGTCATGTAGCAAGTGTGCATGGAAAGAACAAGAACTTTTCCTAAAAGAGAGGGTCAGGGACTCTTCCTAGTCCTCCTTCTAGATGATTGATGTCCATTTAGAATACTAATCATTACTGTTTATCCCTAGGAAAAATATGTACATGTAGTCATTCTATCTTTTGTCTTTAGGTCTGGACCTTAACAAATGGATTGAATGTATGTGTACTGACTCCTTCAAGGCCTGCCTCTATCTCACTGCCTATAACATTTCTACCTAACTTAGCTGTATATAGTAGTTTCACAGGTTTCAGTTTCATTGTTGGCATACTTCAAGGCAGAAATATTATTGCAGAAGAGCACAGTGGAGGAAGGTTGCTAAACCCATGAAAGCCTGGAAGCAGAGTGAGAAAGATGGTGCAAGGAAAGATGCACTTCAATGCCACACTGCCAATGACCTATTTTCTCCAAAAATGCGCTACTTCCTATGAACTCAATGGATTCATCTATTGATGATGTTAATCTTATCATCTTCCCAAATCCCCAGTACAGAACACATGAGCCTTTGGGGAAAAACGGTTTATATAAACTGTAACATAGTTTAAAGTTCTGGGTAGATATTTGTTCATAGAAAATGTAAAACTTATTTTTAAATATACATAAAATGACCAACATAATTAGGAAGTGGAAATCAAAGCCAGAGTTAGGTACTTCTTCACAACCACTAGAATAACTTCAAGAAAAAATACAGATACCGGCACCACAAGCCAGGCTGGCCCCACCCCCAGGGCAGGCTGAGAGGGCAACTGAGACTTGACATTGTGGCACATGCCTATAATCACAGCACTTGAGAGACTGAAAACAGGAGGATCACTACAAGTCTGATCTGTGTAGAGACACTCTGTAGAACCCATACTAAATACATTTTAAAAAGCTACAGATAATAAAATGTGTTGGCAAGGATAGCGATATTATAATCTTTGTAATACTCAGAATGTAAAATTGTGCCACTGTTTCAGGAACTTGGGATAGTGCCTAAAAAAGTAACCATATGTTCCAACCATTCCAGTACCAGGCATAGGTCCAAGAGAAATAAAAACATATGACTACCCAAAATATTGTACACACATGTTCATAGCAGCTTTACTTATAATAGACAATGAATAAAAACAATCCAAATATCTGCCTACAATTAAGTGGATAAATAAAAACTGTTATATTCATATAATGGATTATTCCACAATTAAATATTACAAAACATTAGAAATAATTCTAATATTCTCAGCAGAGAAGAACCTTAAACATTATGCTAAGTGAAGGAAGAAAATCATAAAGGAATTCTGTAGTAAATTCCTATAATTTTATTGCACTGGAATCTATTTTAGATAAAGGGTTAACTTTCTCATACAAGAAATCAGATTTCAGTCATTTCTCTGCTGTCTTTCAGGTTTTCTACTTATGCAGAGCAGGTAATAGTTTGCTTTACACAACCAGTGTAAACATAAATCTAACCAGATACAAAAGATACATTTTTTGTTATATAGGTCTTGCTTTATCTTGGTTTTAACCATCCAGCAGAAAAGTATAAAAATGAGGTATATAAAGTAAAGCTATATTAATATGTTGAGCTGTGAAAGAGTCAAGTCAACAACTTCTATAGATAACCCTCTACTATTGTGGACTACTGGACTGCGTTGCATTGTTTTGCTGAATTCACACACCTATAGTATTTAGATGCCAATGGAATACCCATCTCTGACAGGACTAAACAAAAAAAGGGAATACAAAGGAAGGACTATTCTGTATCTGTATATACAGTATACTTTGGATAGATATACAGCTACTTTCACTTAATTCAATGAGAAGAAAGATTTGTACTAATAGTTTTTGGATGGTATATTCTGTATCTTGTAATATGGATAATCACTAAGATAACAATGTACAAGGTATTAATTATTGAAACTGTCCTATTTATCAGCTTTGAAAATGTCTTATTGCTATTTGGTTCTCAACAAAATAAAATGAAATAAAATAACAGAAGTCTATTTGACTGGGCCCAGTGACCTTACTCCAAGCAAACTTTGCAGTTATCCCACAGTAACCCTTAATGATGGAATGATTTTCTGAAACTCATGCCTACTTACTTTAAACTCCTAATTTGCGATTTCTAATGGGCAACCTGTTTGCATAAATAATCCTCTTAGGACCAGCCAAATAGCTCAGCAGATTAAAACACCTGCAAGCAGGCCCAGGGCCAGGGGTTCAGTTTTTGGGTCTGCAGTGCTGGCCCTGCCCCCGTGGCATACTGAGATGGCAACTGAGACTGGGTGTGGTGGTGTGCACCTGTAATCCTAGCAGTTGGAAAGCTGTAAACAGGTGAATCACTATAAGTCAGATCTAGTAGTGAGACCCTTAACATCCTGTAGACCCTGCCCTAAAATACAAAATAAATAAATAAATTTCTTGATTCCAATAATGACCTTAGCTCACAATTCCATTTCTTTCTCATTCCACACCTACTTTAGCATTCTCCTACTTCTAGACCTTCCACTGGTCCCCCTATGGATCACTTTTCTCTTGTGGATCTGATCAGTAATTTTTTTTAATTTTATGTATTTTGTTTGATTACTTTCTCTGTGTCTCACCTGATCACCATACTAAAAATCTAACTCTCCTTTCTAGTCAAGACTGGCTTTAGAAGAGGATATCTTGGTAAAAATAAGCTACATATAGGTGAGATAAGAGTCACAAGACATCTGATACTCTAAAAATGTTTCTTGTGAGGTTGACAAATCGTCATACTTTGGACATTTACACATCCATGTGTCTACCAGAATATAGAAATGTCTTACAAAAGACAAAGTATATTTTTTATGAGCACCTACCACTGAATTATGTCTGTGCAGGGATAGAATATATGGTCAATTTCCAGAGAGACATGTCAAGACCAAGTTAGCAAAATAAATAAAAGTCACATCATCTTCATAGCATATAATTCCATTTATGTGAAATGTCTGTAACAGGTCAATTTATAGAGACTAAAAGTTGATTATTTTTAGCTCTTGTTTGGAGGTGGGGCAATGTAGTCTGAAAGCTAATGGGTAGGTAGTATCTTGGACTAGTAAAAATGTTTTTAAATTAATCTTAGTGATAAATGTAAAACGGTGCAAATATCTTACAAGTTAAAGAACTGTGCATAGGGGCCAGAGAGATGGCTCAGTGGAATAAGAGCTTCCCTGGCAAGCGTAAGGGCCTGAGTTCAATCCCCTGTTCTGAAAAAAAAAAGACCTATGCATATATAATAGAGTTAAACTGGTGAACTGTATTTTAATAAACCTGTCTTAAAATATGATAAATAAGCTAAGATAGCAAACTTTTCATATATGTTATACTTTTAATTAAGAAATAGTAATTATACATATAGTGTACATTATGATTTTGATATGTGTATATGTTGTGAAATATCTAAATCTTGATAAATAGTATATCCATTGCATATTGAGTTTGATATAAATAAGTAAATCCATATACTTACATATTTAGGTTATATATGTTTTCTAAATATAATCAGTTGCAATGAAAATACTTGTAACAAATTTATCTTTCTAAATGACATATTTCACTTCTGTATTCTTATTTGCATCAGTCCATGTGTAGGGCTTTTATCCTCTGTCACGTGGCACGAACATCAGAATATTGAAAACAGGCCTTGAAATCTCTGTGGATCAGGTAAGTGTTTTTTGCATGCTCCTGCCTGGATCATTTCTCTGCTTTTCCTTTTCCTTTTACAATTTCAAAACACTTCCTCTTTGGTGTTCTCTCAAGTCAGCTCATAGCTTATAGAAAAACTAAATTGATTTGCACATCCTTAGCTATTTCTGTAGGGAAAACTTCTAGAAGTAAGATTCTTGATTCAATCTCTCTTAAGCAAAAGCATAAATGTATAAAAATGAAGTATACATCGTGAGCCCATAATATTAAGCTGAGCTGTAAATGGATATGGTCGACAATTTCTTTGAATAACTCCCTATGGTTGCAGAATGCTGGACTGTGTTGGATTGTGGTGTCGAGTTCAAGCACCTAAGGTAGTTGAATGTCAATGGAGTGACCACTTTTGACAGGTGTAGACAAAGGAAGGGTTGTAGAAAGAAAAA
>PVKA01043879.1:0-16515 GCA_004027165.1 Ctenomys sociabilis
GGGGGAGGAATACTTGAAAGGATGAAGAACTGGTGCCAGTAATTCAGTGTACCACAGTAAATAAAGAGATAAGAGTGAGAGAATGAATTTAAAAAGCATAGCTCTCCTGCCTGTCCTTCACAGAAGCATAAGAGACAAGAACCAACTGTGGCCTCTTTCTTTTCCCCTTAGATCTGAAGTAGTTCTCAAGGTATTTAAATATTTATTTCTTCTATGTGATTTAAAGGTCTTATAAAGTTATATTTTCCATATATCCCTTATATGTTTTACAATGTTGTGCACATTTTACATTTATGTAACCAAATTGTTGCTTAAGGTTGTAAAAATCAAGCTATGTTTACTGTACTTGCTGAGCAATTTAAGAGCTTTTCAGGTGGAGTAACAGGGTTTAGCACAGAGGAACAAATGTAATATAAGTATACATTTATGTATTCATATGATGCATCATATGATGTGTAAGTCTACACAAGGTAGGCTTGCAGTAGCTACCTGCAGAGTTAAGAGTAGAAGAATTCAAAATGAGAGTCTGTGTGCTGGAGAGCTGAAGGATCATGTCAAATGTTGAGTGCATGGAGCTTGCTTCAGAGTCTCCTATAAGTTGTATCAGGAAGCTGAAGAATCTATACTGGAAGCATAGAGATGGGCATCCAAAAGTGATGGTGAAGACTGGAACCCCTCTGAAGCAGAAAGCGAGACTTTTTTCTTTTTTTTTCATCCAGACTATAAGCGTATTGGTCGATACGACACACATAGGGTGGGTCTTCCCCCATCCAGAGGCACCCAGAACTAAGAACACCACAGTTAACTGCCACAATTTTTCCCTTGTAAGCCTGACAACTGGACACATTTCATTAAACCATACTTAATTTCCAGATACAATAGCAAGTTTGTAATCATGTCTAACATGATATAGAACAACTATCTCGCATATAAGTGTAAGCACAATTCCCTAGGATAGAAGGAAAAGTTTTTCTTTTTTGGTGCTTACTCCTAACATTTCACAACTAAAACATTATAGTATAGGTTTAATGATACTTAAGAACCAATTTTAGGGCCCAAGGCCACAGCTCAGTAGAATAAGTGTTTGCCTGGCAAGTGCAGGGTCTTGAGTTCAATCCCTGGTACCACAAAAAAAAAAAAAAAAAAAAAAAGAACCAATTGTGAGACAATTGTATCACAAAGGAAGAATATAAAAACACTTGATTTATATATATATATATATATATATATATATATATATATATATATATATATATATATATATATGCACAAGCATGTTAACAGAAATAGAGAATAATGACCATTCTTGTTTATGTACCTGGTCATGGGGTCATAGCTGGCATTTATAACTACCTTCATCTGTTAACTATTCTATATTCCCTTAGTCTTCAGCAGATGCCTCAGCAAGTGTTTCCGCAGTGGGCAACCCATACCTTCATTCCTGAAGATTTGGGCCATTTAGGACATGGTAGTACTAGGAAGTGTCATAAGGGGCCTCTTGCACTCCAAATATATTCTTCTTTTCTTCCATTGTGCATAATAATCCAAATTCTCCTTGATAGTTTTCATCAACCACCCTTGCCAGCACCACAGTTCCTTTGGCTTGTTTTCTCAAAGGATAAAGAGTAAAAGAGAAGTCTCACCTTCCATTTAATAGTCATTGTTGTCCTTCCTGGTGTAAGCCTTACCCCTTCTAGAACTAAGCCTTCTAGCCACTGAGCATAAGGCTGTAGCAATAGTAAGCAAAAATTTTGCTAATAGATCCCTAGGAGTAATGGTGAATGGTACCATTTTCACTTCTACTGTTTGATTACTAGGCCCATGAGTGGCTGACACAATACCATATAATAAACACTGATTCAAAACATATACAGCCTTTTGAAGAACCTTGCCCCAGCCCTATGACTGCATCTTCAGAAGGTCATTCTGCCTTTCTATCCACTTGCTTCTAAATGGTAAGGAACATGGTAAGATAAGTAAATTTCATGAGCATGAGCCCATTGGCTAAGTTCTTAGGGCCTGAAATGCATTCCTTGGTAAGAAAGCAGTGGTGTGCAGAATAGCATGATGGTGGACAAAGGCACTATGTAAGTCCATAGATGTAGTTTTGGCAAGAGAATTATGTGCAGGAAAGATAAATCCATACCCAGAATACATTTATATGCCAGTAAGGATAGACGTCTATCCTTTTCATGATAGAATGGTCCAGTACAATCAACCTGCCCCTGGGTCAAGAGATGATCACCCAAGGAATAGTTCTATATTGGGGATTCAGTGTTGGTCTCTGCTGATGGCACATGGGACATTCAGCAGTGGGTGTAGCCAGATCAGCCTTAGTGAGTGAAAATCCATATTGCTGAGCCCATGTATAGCCTCCATCTGTGCTGCTGTGCCACTTTTTTCATGAACCCATTGGGTAGTGACAGGTTGCCTATAGTAAAAGGTTGACTACTAACTATAGGATGGGTTATCCTAGCTACTTGATTATTGCAGTCTTCTTATCATCCAGCTAGACTGTTAGCTATGATCTATGAATCATTATATAGTTGCACACCTGGCAGTTTTTTTCCCCAAATAAAATGTACAACCAAGTTCTGTCCAAATTCTATCCACTGTGAAGATTTCTCTTCACCACTGTCTTTGAGGGATGCCCTGCAAAGGGGCTATAGTGCTATTATTGTCTAATTTTGGTTTGTGGCTGCATAACATATAAAACCATCTGTAAACCAGTCCCTAGTCTTCTCTTTCTCTGTGAGCTAATTGTATGATACACTCCATGAGGCCATATGTGCTTGCTGGAAGACAAAAGGCACTAGAACAGGAGTAGGAACTGTGGACATGTGGACAATTTCATGTAACTTAATTTATGCACTCCAGATCTATTCAGGCTGGATCATAAGTATACTACTTTTATCTAATGATAGATTGTTGCTGAGGACATCCAGCATTGTGACTTGATGGATCAGATAATAGCCCACTCATGATGGGCAATTCAGGTTGTGTTAATAACCTGGTATCCCATGGTACAGCATTCAGTTTCCACTAAGGCCTACTAGTAGACCAGGAGCTGCTTTTCAAAAGCAGAGTAGCTGTCTGTGTATAATAGCAGAGCCTGACTCCAAGTCCTAAATGTCCGCTAAGACCTTCCACTGACACCATAGGTATCATTGGGTCTGCTGGATATATGGCTTGGCTTCAGTGGCAGAGCAGCCTGGACTGTTGGAGAACCTTTTCTTGTTCTGGACCCACTCAAATGGTTGTTTTGGCCAACCCAATATTATGCCCTCTGGGATGAAAATATAAAATTCTGGTCCATTTAAATGGAGTCTTTACTGGGAATTGAACTCAGGACTTGCACTTGTAGGGCAGGGATACATCCATATCCCTAAAGAAAGTTTAATTATAGATCTATTGACCATCATTCAAAATTCACAAAGTCAACACAATTCAAGGTACATAATTTCCTTTTTCTTGCTAGATCTTAGAAAGGAGTAAGTCATATAGTAAGTAGGTCTAGGGCAGCTCCATGCTATCACGTGTGCCAGTGTTTCTACAGAGAAGCAGGAACATTGACACTAAATGAGATGCATCTTGTTCATAAACACCTTTAGTTAGGTTCAGTTACACTTTCCTGCCCAATAAGTTTCTACTGAACTTACTAAGAGCCTTTTGATTTTTATAGTGTTCTGGTCTTTGGAATTGGGAATATGGAAGGGTGTGGAGTGTCATTGGAGAAGACTTAGATTCTAGTAATGTTGCTGAATGGTGTTGCCTCCCAAGATCACACAGGGAGTTGGCCTTAACCTTCAGCACAGGCCCCCTCCAGAAACAGTATGGGTCATTCTTATGGTCCATGTCCATTGGGTTGGGTCATCAAGGTCCAGATTTGTGGTTTGTACAGGTCTGTTCTAGGAGAAAGCTGGTCTGCTGATGCCTTCTGGGTTCAGACATAAACCTGTGTCATCATCAGAAGGTCATGGTGGAATCTGCAGGGAGCTGGTGATACCCAGTAAAGGCCTTGGCTGGTGAATTCCTGCCAAGCTGTACTCTGTGTTATGTTTCCTGGCAGTCAAAGGCATTGGCCACCCTTTTATCCTCATCTTCTACATCTTGTTGCCCAGAAACTGGGAATGAGGATATCCTGGTAGTAGAGCTTTCAGTGCTTTCAGGCAGCTGTGGCTTCTTGTGTGGATTCCTATAGAACCAGAAGGGCCCAGTTTGAATCTCCAAGGTCACCTTGGAGAGGCTCTGTGTCTGTATCTCTAGAGTGAAGCAGGGCACACAAGATTGCTCCAAGGAGTGTGGAGGCAAGCCTCTGTAAGGGTCAGCACCTAGGGGCTGCAGCAGAGGGTCTTTAGGGTTGGGTGCTTTAGACTGTGCTTCCAGACCCAGCTGGTTGGGGTTTCCTCACTAAAATGACTAAATAGAAGACTTAGAGGTGATGTGTAAGAGTATGTAATTCAGAGGATGTGTGTGTGTGTGTGTGTGTGTGTGTGTGTCTTTATGTGTGTATATGTGTGTCTCTGGTGTGGTAGTGGAGTATATATGTGAGTATATTGTAAAGTATGTGCTGTGTGTGTTTGTTTCTGATGAAGGCATGTGCATCTGTCTGGTGGAGTGTGTTGTCTTTGTTCTAGGAGAGAACCATGGGCTTTATAAACTTTTCCAAGGAGTTTGGCCAAGGAAAAGTAGGAAATCTCCAAGATATTGGCATGGAAAAACATACCTGGGTAGACAAGGGCGGCTCAAGCTCTCTTCTGCATATAAATTCTGGAAGACTACCATCCTGTCAGCTTCTTATCTACCAGTAACCTCTAGAGAAAATGCCTTTAGTATCTACTCCAAAGGAATGCAAGACTGCAGGTGAAAATTGTGCCATCAGCATTCCTTTGCTATTGTACCACTCCCTTTGGGGGGTGCCCATCTGTGTTATGAGACAAAGTCATGTTCCTTTTTCTCCACCTTATCAAGTAGTCATACATTTGTGGAGAGTCATCTCACATTGTGTATCCCTCTCGCATTGAACAGGACTTCAGCCCTTCACAGAATCACTAATGACAGTATGACAGTATGTGCTACTATGTCATTGAGCCATCACAACTACCCTGTTAGGCAGATGCTAATCATGTTCCATTGTATAGATTCCAGATTCAAGGCTCAAAGAGTTTAAGCTTAACCAAAGCTGCCCAGCTGGCAGGTGATAGAACCAGAGCATAAACCAAGACAACCTACCCTACAGCCTTCACTTTATCCTTCAGCTCTCAAGTGGGATCTTCCCACTCCTAGCTATTTAGAGTCACCAACCTGAGTTATATAAAGATGTGACAGGTCTGAAGAATGACCCACATGTTTCCTTGCTGGGAGCCTGCATTCCCTCTCTGCTGCTTGGGTACAGAGTGGCAGTGGTATGGAGGAAGCACAGATTTGTCTCAGTCACGTCTCCACCACCTACTGCCACTGGATCTTTGGGCATACCCCTGTTTACTTCTCATGTACCCATCATATAAAAGATACAGGCAAGGTGACACACAGAAAGCATCTTCCCTAGTGCTTTTCAAGTCTGTGCAGTGAAAATGTTTTCTTCCCAGCCCCATTTTGAATGTCAGGAACTTAAAAAAAAAAAAAGAAAAAGTAGTATCATTTTGTGGACATGACAGTCAGGGAGACAGGAGTGCATTGGGCCATCGACTGCTACAGGGTTGTGTACATGCAGGCAAAGTTGGGTTGTGTGGGGAGATGAAAGAGCATTCTTCATGATGACTAATGTTTCTCTTTAAACGTGCATCAGAGAAAGGTGCGTGGAGTGCACACATCACGTCTGAGTGTTCTATTGTTCTGTTTGTTTTTCATTACTCTGAAATGATTACTGCAAAAATTCTTAAATTGGATGCTTTTCAAAGAGGAAGATTAAAGAACATAAGCACAGTCTCACAGCTGTGTGAAAAGAGTGGTATCTGTGTTTCTTCAGGCTGCTTTGGGCAGAAAGCATGAGCTACTTCACCCGGGGCTGTGCACAGCACGTGTGGTGGCTTGGGCCCATCACGGAGGATGTCAGTGAGGCTCTGTCCCTGAGCCTGAATGGACCAGAGCTGGCACTCTGTGTCTTATCTGCTCCCAGCTCAACACTGTCCTTTTGAATTATTTAACTACAACCTCATAAATGCCTTGGTGGAGGTTAAACTATGATGCCAAGGATGTTGAGGCATTTTGGAGAAACACGAACAGACACATTAATTTGAAAAGAAAAACCTTGTCCTAATATGCTCTGCAAAATCCTGGGAAGTAGCTTTAAAAACTGTTTGGAAAGTTGTTGCAGTTTTATTTGCTATTTGATTATGCAGTAGTTCTAATTCAGTGGTCCTACACTTATTATCTAAGTTTAGTTGTTGTTAGAACTTTACCACTAGTCTGGTATCTGTGTTGAAGGGGAGAATATTTGTATTCTTGGTGATGGCTGCAGTGCTGTTCCAAACCCAGTTCCCAGAGTTACTGGGAAGAGGTTCAAGAAGGAACTTTGGATTGTTCTATAAACAGGCTAACGGCCAATTAAGCCGAGAGGAGATTGGCCCAGGCAGTAAGAGGAGGCATCCTTTGGAGGAGTGCTTTGTCAGTCCACATCTGGTTTTCTGGGAATTGACCTGCTTCCTCTGTGCTCACTGTACAAGAGAAGGAGGCAGGTTCTCACCATTGCCAAATGGCCCCAGTAGATATGCACCCAGGAGAGAATTCCCTAGATAGTGGCCCAGACCAATTCTCTTTTGGTCTCAGTTCTTTTTATTACAAGTATAAACCTCATTTTAAAGTGCTTAACCACAATAACTTATTGTCTTATGTGATTAAGGAGTTTGGTTGTGGTTTGATCTAGGAGCTCAGTCTTTCTGCCTTGCTCAGCCCTCCCCCCGACCCCATTATACTTTGCTTTTATCTTCTGCTACACAGCCACACCTCACTCTATGGTGGTAGTCACAGCTCTGCATTTATTGCTCTTTGGGGCCAGGGAGATGGCTCAGTAGAATAAAAGCTTTGCTGGCAAGCACAAGGGCCTGAGTTCAATCCCCGGTTCTGCCAAAAAAAAAAAAAAAAAAAAAAAAAAAGCTCCACCTGCATTTATTGCTCTTTGCCCAAGTATGACAAAAATCCCTAGCCTTTCACGAGACACACAGCCTCCTGACTGGCCTGGCATGGGTAAAATAACCTTCTCTTGTGTGATTGGCTGGCCCTCAGTCTCATGTCACGTCAAGGCTCAAAGCATGGGATGAAGCCACATTCATAGATAAAACTTCCCTGGATATACGAGCCTGGCCAACAGAGCCTAGGTCATTCTCAATGAGGGATCCTAGAAGGATATCACATTTGTACCATGAGCTTAACAGATGGAGAAAGTGTAGAACTTAGTGGGCACATAAGGAGAGCAGGGTGGAGATTTGCAGCCAGCTCCCCTGCTTCTAGAAGTCTCTTGGGTTCTAGGTCCAGCCCTTCTAGAGACTTGGAGGCACATCTTGCTCTGACATCTCTAAGATGCCCTTAAATTCTTCTAGTAAGCCTACATTTCCCCAAAGCCATGGAAATTAGTTTTTCTTTCTGTTATTCAGAGTCCCCAGCTGAGAAAAAAAGGGCCAGTTCTTTTCTGGTCTACAGCTTCCCTCTGGGAACAGAGCACGTGGCCCCAGTGTGGCTTCTAGCCCTCAGACAGATGCATGGTCAGATGAAGCAGAGCCTGGCCCGGCTTAAAGGGCAACAAGCAGTGATAGAAGACAGAGAGTGATTTCTAATCACATTAGAAGATGACATGCAAGTGGCCATCCTGGCTGAATTATCGCCTCCCTGGCCTACTGGCTCACAAGAGAGCCACATGATGGCCTAGTACTTCATCACTCAACCCATGTCTCACAGGCCAAGTGCAGCATTGCCATACCCTATGGCAGGAGCTCTGCCTCTAGAAGTGAAAGCCCTGAAATCATCTTCTGAGGTAGCTGTTTCTCTGGTGTTTTCAGAGTTTACTGTTTTGTCAGTTCTTATAGCAATTATATTCTTATAATTTGCTGTGCTCAAGAATGTTTGATTTGGCAAGGTATCCGTGTAATCCAACAGACAACCCCTCCCATAGCTTTGGCTTGGCCTGGGGTCACTTGCCCCCATCCTCCTGCTTCGGGGCTTGGCAGACACATGGACTCTGGGAAAACTTTCCAGGTGGGCTCTCTGCATGCCTATTGCTTCTGCTCATGTGTGAGCCTCCTAAGCTGTTGTCTGTTGTTGTAACTATCCCTCCACTAGGCCTAGTTTTGTCTGTTTGCCTCACTGGCATGTGAACTACTTTAGAATAGACACAGAGCTTTTATTAGTAGCTAATGTCTAAGAATCTACATGCCAAGAAAGCTGTTGGTTTTAAACACACTCTCAGAAAGCAGATGCCTTCTTTTTACATTAAAACATGGAGAGATTTAGTAAAGTGCTTGTGTAGCTAATAAAAGTATCAAATCTATTGAATATGAAATTAAGATCTGACTCTAGGCAGGCTTAGTCCAAGCTTGGGCTCACAATCACTGCACCATGTTCTCAGTCCAACTGCATTCATGTCCACTTGACCAGTATAAATCCTAGTCTTGGAATGTAGTAGTTGCTTAGTAAATATTGAGTGAACTAGAGTAGGTCAGATACATATGAATGTGTAGCTGTCCTAGCAGGATGTGCTCACAGGAAGGTTGGCTTCTTCTCTTACTGTGATTGGGAGTAGAGAAGTATGTTCTTACCATGGCTCATCACCAGGGCAAGAGAAACATATGCTGTCATTGAAACTTGAGGTACTGTATCAAACATGTTTTGGTTCTAAAGCTTCAGGGTGAAAGTAACATACCATTCGTTATAGCAGTTGTGTTTGGGGTTGAAAACAATTTGGAACATCAGATCTTCCATGAGAGTTTTCTTTAAATTTCTTCCAATTGAAAAATTCAGGCAAACACAGAGGACATTTAGGGACAGGGTACTCAGTGTGATCTATTGCCAGAAGGGGACCTTGTAGTCCCTGAAAAGCACTCTTCCGCAGGCCTTGTCTGCAGTCAACTCTGCATTCCCCATTCACTTTTGGATATTGTCCCTTTGTTCCTAAATGCATAAACATCTGTATTTTACCATCCATGCAATTATATTTGAAGAAGAAAAGGAGGATCTGATGTGCATTGTCTTCATGGTGCTGGCTAAGAGCACCACTTACTTGACAAATATCGTTCAATTTTTCTTTTACCAGAGTCAATGTTGATTGGAGGAAAGAGATTTCAAAAATCTGAAAAAACAAAGAACATAAAAAATCTGAAAAAACAAAGAACATAAAAATCTATCAACATTCAGAAACAACACCGTGGATGGTTTGATTTGTTTCCTGGTCTTATTTCTGTGATATAATTATACACATGGGATTGGAATCATACTTATCAGTGTATCATAAGTGGTCCTTAGATTACATTATTTCAGGATAAGTAAAGGTCTAGCTTCTGCTCCCATTGTGCCTCCCCCTCCCCTCAATGTAGTTGATATTTATAGCTTGAAGAGGATCCAGAATCCTTTCCTGTCTTCTCAGTGCTTACAGACAGATCAGCCAGTGTCTAGCAAGTGAACGTCTCCCACAGTGAACATGGCAAAGGAGCATAGCATGCATGACTCGAATACCCACGCTGCAACATGTGACTTCAGCTCAGGATGAAGTCATATTTCCTTTTAAATTCTCCAAACATGATCATTGGAGTCTCCAGCAGCTTGATTGCCAGTAATTAGCTCCCATGAAAATGGCTCCAGCTATTCTGAGTTTCCCTGGAGCTCTCTTGTGTGACCTTAGGGTTTTGCCCCTTGTATTTCTCTCTGTGGTCCTTCTGCTGGCACCCAAGCTGAGGACGATCCTTGTCAGGACACCAAGTTTCTGGGCACAGACACCCACTGGTAGTCAATGTCACTTTGACTTGGGAAGAAGGAGGAAATTGAAGTGCTTGTTCTTTGCTCTTCAAACCTCAAAATGCTGGCTAGGCCTGTGTCTCATGTTCCCTGAGCCCTGCTGAGATCAGGCTAGAGTATTTTTCCTTTGTTGTTTTGCATTGTCTTTTACTTTTTAATTTTTAATTTAAAAACATTTAACTTACAAAATTATATATATTCAAAGGTATGAAGACTTCATAGATGTATGAACTGTAGAATCACTACCACAGTCAAGTTAATATACACCCCACCACCCATAGAGAACATTTTGTGTGTTAGGCAGTGAAGACATTTAGAATCTGCTATCTTATGAATTTCAAGGAGATAGTACAGTATCATTAACAATAGCATGCTCATTAGATCTCCAAGGTTTACCTTTAACTGAGAGTTAGTGCTCCTCGGCCAATAGCCCGTCTTACTCCCAGCCCATCATGGCTTCCTGCATTTTCCTTTCTATGCTCTGTTTTTGTGGGTTGGACTTTTTAAGGTTCTTTCCATAAGATTATACAGTATATGGTTTCTGTGTCTGGCTTATTTTACTTAACACAGGATCCTCCAGGTGCATACATGTTGCCACAGATGCCACCATCCCCTTACAGCTGAGAAATGAGTGAAATTCATATATATCATGCAATGGAGAGCCCATATATATTTGGTTGTTGCAGGGTCTCACTGTGCAGGTCAGACTTGTGAAAGCCTCCTGCTTTCAGCCTCTCCAGTGCTGGGATTACAGGCATGTACCACTATGCCTGGACTCTGGCTTTCCTCATGCACAGACCTCCTAAGCTGCTGTTTGTTATAACTGTCACTCCTCTAGGCCTTTTTCAGTCTTTTTTTTTTTTTTCCTTCTCAGATCAAACATTCCTGCTTAGCTAACTCTCCCTTACTCATAGGCCTAACACAGCAGAAAGAACCATGTTCCTTTTCCATAGCTCTTAATCACCATCTAAAATTAAGTGTTCCTGGTTGTGATTATTTGCATCAGGTAACAGTCAACACAGGGCATAAGCTCCAAGAGGCAGGTCTTTGGTCTCTGAGTATCACTGGCTGTGCTATTTTGAGAAGCATCCAGGTTGGTATTAAATGTACAGGAACAGTAGAGCTTAGCCTGAATATGGTGAACAGAGCTGTGTATTATGGATCTCTCTGCAGAAGAATGTCTGTATGTCAGCCATCCAGATGATTGTGGCATTGCTGTTCCAGTAGAGCTGAGACTATGCAGAATCCTGTCACTTCTAACGTTCATTCTGAATCCAGCGGGGTTGTACTGACAATTCTTAGTAAATAGCAGCACATTTCCTCTTTTACTTGTCTGCTTCATTTACATAGCCTAGTGAACTGAAAAGTCATTTTTCTTTGCCTAAGTTGTTCATCTTACTTCAGGCCTTAGCTGCAGTAATATCACTCTATCAGCATGGTCATACAGTAATTTGAGCATTTTGTTCTAGCACTGAGGACACTTATAGTTAATAACACATGAAGCCATTTCATTAAAAGGAAAGTTTTGCTAGGATACATTAACATAGGCTGCGAACCATAACACAAGTCATTTCACTCTTTGGCTATTAAGGAAGCAAAATGAATTAGGAACCTAAAGCCATTAAAAAGATTCTTTGTTATCCAATGTTACCAGACTGTCTTTGCATATAACAGTTCTCATAAAGGGTGTTGGCATTCGGGAGAGTTCACATTGTGTTTCTCTGAGATGAAGAAGATGCAGCTTGGCTTGTGGTGTAGCATTAACTGAAGCCCTCATCTAGGTCTCTTCTTGCTCCCCAGGTTATGGTAGGCATGTTATTTAGTTACTCCATCATGCTGCTTAGGGCATGTAAAGCTGCAGGGGTTTTTGAGACATTTTTATGTAAAATATCTGACTTAGAAAAAAATGCTTCTGAATTATACCTCATCATCCCTGAATCCAAGAAAGTGATAGCACTGGCTTTGACTCTTGACTATTACAACATGCAAATGAAGCATTATGTTCTGAGGGGTAAGACTTCAGATCATACAGAAGTTACATGAACTTGGAAGTGGAATAGGAGATAGTTGATGTATGTCTGAGAAGCTGGGGCAGCCTGACATTTTGGTTGCAACCAGTGGTATGGAAATGAGCATCTGTGAGTAGTTCTGATGTTTGCATCATAGGGCTTCTCTGTGGGGTCTGCTCCTTTTGGAGGTTTACAGCATCCATCCAGTATCTTTTAAATGTTCCTCCTCCTAAACAGCACTATAGATTGTGTGCCAGAGCTCTGTAAATGTCCCTGCTTCCTGCCTGCATCCAGCCCACAGGAGTACCCAGTTTGTCGTGAGTCAGAGGTACAAGTAGCACTTCTGGGTTTTGCCTTAGTGCTTGAAAGCCTGTCCAAGAAGCTCATGTTACAGAACTCTGCTGTTTTCTGCTAGCAAAGGAGATGCTTAACTGCCCAATCGACAGGCTGTGCTTTATGTTTGTGTTTCTTCACCTGCCTAGCATTTGACAATTAATTAGGCATGGTAATTACCTGCTTTAATTTCATGATTGCACATCCTATAATTACCCCTAATTCTGTAATAGGTAAGTTCATGTACACAAAGGCAGTGGATGATGAAGGTGACAGGGGTTGCCATATTAACAGCTATCATTGCTTACTGCCTGCCAGGAAAAGGCAAGAATTATCACCTCACCAAAGAGACTGGCCTCATCCCCATTCTACACATGAAGAAGATGAGTGTACAGTGGGGAAGCATGCCTGTAGCCAGCAAGGGCAGAGCTCATGTGCAAAGCCAGGTCTTTCCTCTGCATTAACCATCAGTCATACCCTTTCACTATGCGGTTTTAGCCTGTGATCCATGTGCTTTGGCTAAAAGAGCCTGTGCCTGTGGTTGGCAGGCCTTACACCAGATCTGGGACTCCCATCCAGCTAAAATAAGCATTTAAGTCTTCATTCTCTCTCTCATCTTTGTTTCCCAACCCCATGTGTGTGTGAGACAGACAGACAGACAGACAGACAGACAGACAGACACTTTAAAACATCCAGCACTTGGCAATTAGATGTATATGCATAGATATATATGCATAGATATATGGAATGTTAGCCTTTACATAATCACTGAATTCTCCCTGACTCCCAGGACACCACTGCCAGTCCCAAACTCATTTTCCAAATGGAGAATTGAGATTTGAAGAGGTGAATTAACTTTCCCGCAATCAATTATCAATTGGCTAATAAGAAGTGGAGCTGTAATTTGAATCCAGGTCTTTTCTGGCCTCTTTTTCAATACTGATGTCCAGCTTCACAGCAGGTCTGTGTGGACATTCATCCACAGAGCCTTTGGCATCATTTTGGCCCTATGCGTAGTCTAGATTAGACATTCTTAGTTCCTAAAGTTAGGGTAAGAACCACTCTCTTGAGAATCAGGAAAATGAGGATTCGTTTTGTGTTAACAAGGAAAAGGTGGGAGGGAGTCATGGGGGACTCTAGAAGTAATTTGCAATACATAGTGTTTTCATATATATACATATATATATATATATATATATATATATGTATATATACATACATATATGTGTGTGTGTGTGTGTGTGTATATATATATATATATCCCAAGTTGAATGATATATATAATTTTATTATATATATAATTTTAATCCCTTTGCTCCCCCCCTTCTCTTTTTCCTCTTTCCCTGTATCCCTTTCCCATCTCTACAGAGTCTTACTTCACTGTTTCTTAATGTGGCTCTTTATTTTACTATATAAGTTGTGTATATTTTGAATCTCTCATCTTAGACAGGCCACATGAAATTTAACCTTTGGTGACTTATTTCCCCTTAGCGTTCTATTTTCAAGATCCATTCATTGTCCTACAAAGGACTCAAATTTATCTTCCTTTATGGCTGAGAAGCACTCCAGTATAGGCAAGTATCACAGTCATCCTTTCATCTGTTGACAGGCATGTAGGCCACTTCTATGACTTAGTGAGTCATACTGCTATAAATGTAGATATGTGTGTATGACAATTTGACTCTTCTGGGGAAGATACCAAGGAGAGGTATAGCTGGAGAGGATTTCAACTGTTAGTTTTTTTTGAGAACTCTCCATGTGTTTTTGAAAGTGGTTGTACTACTTTACATCCCCACCAGCAATGTGTAATGGTTCATTTTTCCCCGTAGCCTCACCAGCATTATGCCAGTCCTTGATAGTGGTCATTCTTACAGTAGTAGGAAGAATCTCACCCATTGTTGTTTTGATTTGAATTTCTCCAGAGACTGAAGGTACTGAATATTTTACATATATTTATTGTCCATTTGCATTTCTTCCTCTGTGAAGTTTCTATTCATTTCAATTGCCATTTTTTAAAAAAATTCACTCCTATTTTTGGTGGTCTAAGTTTTTGAATTCTTTTTATATTCTAGATATTAGTCCTCTGACTAAGGAGTATCTAGTAATTTTTTTTTCCTATTCTATAGGTTGTATCTTGGCCTCTGTTTCCTTTGCTCCGTAGAATGGTTTTTTTTTTTTTTGGCAGAACTGGGGGTTGAACTCAGGCCCTTGTGCTTGCCAGTGAAATGCTTATTCCACTGATCCATCTTCCTGGCCCCATGTAGAAGTTTTGTTTAGATTTTATATAATCCCATTTGTTTGTTCTTAGTATTTTTTTCTTGTGCTATTGGGCTTTTATGTTCAGGAACTCTTTGCCTATACCTGTCTTGAAAATTTTACCGATTTTTTTTCTTCCAGGATTTCTGTTTTCATGTATCCATTTTGATTTGTGTTGAGATATGGGTCAAGATTCATTCTTTCATATATAGACAACCACAGTTGTTTGGAATTCTGTCTGCATCATTTATCCTATTCCATTGGTCAGTGTGTCTATTATTATGCCAGAATTATTCTATATTGTTATTGTGGCTTTGTATTATAACTTGAAGTCTGAGATTCTAATTCCTTCTGCCTTGCTTCTATTTCTAGGATAGCTTTGGCTGTTCGGGTATTTTCTATTTCACATACAATAAAATTTAAAATTATTTTTCCTAGTTCTGTGATAAAAGCTGATGGTATTTTGATGGATAGTGTATTGAATGTATCATTTTTGTAATATGGTCACCTGATAATATTAGTTCTTCCTACCCAAGAACAGAGATAGTATTTTTTTTGGGGGGGGGCAGGGATTGAACTCAGGGAAGCGCTTATTCCACTGAGCCATCTGCCTGGCCCAGAGACAGTCTTTCTAATGTCCTCTTTAATGTATGTTTTTAGAGCACCATGATTTTCATTACAGAGGTCTTTTATTTTCTTAGTTAGGTTAATTCTGAGGCATTTAATTTTTCTCAAGGCTATTGTGAGTAAGATTGTTTTTCTTTCTCATAGAGTTTATTCTTGGTGGGTAGGCACTCTGTTGATTTTTGTGTAATTGCTTTGCATCCTGCTACTTTGCTGGATTTATTAGCTCTGAGAGTCTTATGGTAGAATTTTTTGGATCTTGTATGAAAAAGAGTGTGCCATCTCCAAATAAGTGTATTTTGACTGTTTTACTTTTCTATTCCTACCCTGTTTAATTCCCTTTTGCCTAATTGCTATGTCAAAGTTTTGAGTACTATGTTTGAACAGAGTGGTGAGAGTGGATTCTCCAGTCCCATTCCTGAGTTTAGAGGAATGGTTTCAACTTTTCCCCATTTAGTAAGATGTTGGCAATGGTTTTTATCATAAGTAGATTTTTATCTTAAAATGAGACATTTGTATACCAAATTTTCAAGTTTATTTTTTAAGTAATGGTTGGATCTTGTCAAAGACTTTTTATTCTGCATCTGTTGTGATAATCAAATGATTTTTTGTATGCCTGTATTTATGTGATATATATTTATTGATCTATGTATGTTGAAACATTCACGTTTTCCTGGGATGAAACTAGATTGGTCATGATGTGTGATCTTTTTAAGGTTTTATTGTATTCTGTTTACAAATATCTTGTTTAGGATTTTTTTTTCTTTCCATTTATTTTTATTTTATTGAAATACAAATGTCAATCAGACAGTTTCAAAACACCATAACCATACAGAGTCGATGAAATAATACATTGCAAACTGTTTTCATAACGTTTTGGTACTGTACAAGGTGCATACATGATATTATATTTACAGGTTTTTATACAGCTGAATTATATCAAACATTAAATAATTATTTACCTAGTGGATGACCATAGCACTAAAAGCCGACATAATATCCTGTCCAACCACCATTAGTGCAGATCTTGCCTACCATAGAATTATGTAGAAGCACAGCATTATCTATCCCAACTGTACTGTCTATACACACACATGATGATTTTTTTCTTTCTACAACCCTTCCTTTGTCTACACCTGTCAAAAGTGGGCGCTCTGTTGACGTTCAACTACCTTAGGTGCTTGAACTCGACACCACAATCCAACACAGTCCAGCATTCTGCAACCATAGGGAGTTATTCAAAGAAATTGTCGACCATATCCATTTACAGCTCAGCTTAATATTATGGGCTCACGATGTATACTTCATTTTTATACTTTTATACTTTTCTGCTGGATGGTTAAGACCTAGG
>PVKA01043880.1:0-16516 GCA_004027165.1 Ctenomys sociabilis
ATATATATATATATATATATATATATATATATATATATATATATATATATATATATATATATATATATATATTTAAATAAAACAATCCAACACAGATCAGCAGTCCACAATAGAAGTGGGTTATCCACAAAAGTTGTTGACTTGAGCCATTCACAGCTCATTGTATTAATGTAACTTTACTTTATATACCTCTATTTTTATACTTTTCTGCTGGATGGTTAAGACCAAGTTAAAGCAAGACTTATATAACAAAAAATGTAACTTTTGTATCAGATAAGGTCAGTCAGGTACCCTCAGGGTTTATTGTGTAACTCAATACTTAATGGAAAATACATGTTCCATGTTATGCCTATGATGTCTGATATTTAGACTAATAGTGTGGGTAAACTGAACTGCATATGTTGCAGGGTAATAATAAACTTCTCTTCTGGAGGGTTGACAACCTAAGTTTGCAGATCAAAAATTGGAGAAAAAGAAAGGCTGCAAGGTCAACCAACATTTTGGCCCTAGCCTTTCAAGGTCAGTGAATACTCAGGACATAGGAGAGCCAGTACTGTAACATCATGTAACTCAGTAGTGCCCCAAATTTTCTGATCAAGGAGACTATGGGGCCACAGAGAAATGCGATCGATGATGTAGAGTGTGCCTAAGGAGAGTCACATGGAGAGAAAACTCTCTCTCAGGTTTCCACAGAGAGCAAATTGGTCAAGCAATGGCCATGACTCATCCACAAGGCTGACACTGACAAGGGATCTACAAAGATTAATACATTTTAAAAACAAAATTTGAATCAAATGCTCATAGAAGCGAGGCAGCAGTTTGCATATCACATGCCTAGAATAGGACGTCGGCCAGAGAAAGCCTCAGCATGTCTGTCTCCTCAGTTTTTCCACGTATGTGAAAATCTCCAATATGGTATGAAGACCATGTCTATTAGATATATACATATCCTCTCAAGTGAGTGAGTGAGGCAGAAAATGAAAAAGAATAATAGCTGTTAATATTTTTTGAATGCTTCCTGTATGCCAGAATCTCCACTAAATAATGCTCATACCAAGCCCAGGGTTGTAGTATCATTATTCCCATTTTACAGATCAGAAACCCGGACTATTAAGAGTTTATATAACATGTTCAGTCCTGTGCCTTTTGTGTATTATGAAGGGTTTGAATTCAAGCTTCGGTCATCCTGAATCAAAGCAGCTAACTACCGCATTGTCCCCTGCCCCCGGTTGTGTTAGCAAGCACAGTACTTTTGCTAGTGGTTTATTTTTATTCAGCTGTATCCAAGTTTATGCAGTCATTTCCAGGTGGTCTTTTTCACTTATCGTTTCTATGGAAATAAGGTGAATCTTAATCATCTCTTATCCTTCATTTGGCGGTACATTTGCTAACAGTGTTTAAAGGAACAGATCATGCTTGGGTGCCCAGATCGATGAGACACAGCCGACGCGCCCAGCAAGGCTTTGTACATTCTTTTCAGTTAGGCAGATGCGTCAGTGTGTGCTGGGCCTCTCTCCTGACAGTGTCATTCCAGGCAGAAGAGAGGGAAATAGCTTTGAAACCAAAGCTGCTGGTTATTTTTCCTACTTTACATTTCAATGATGGCTGATTTTGTGGCTTGAGAAGCCTGGTCTTAAAGACCATCTCAGAAAAAAAGAAATTACAAAAGGAAGAATCAAGGGAAAGCCCTAAAGAATTGTTGATTTTTATGCTACTTTCAAGAGCTCCTTGTGCAACATCACGCAGCATAGTCAGGAAGAAGTAAAAGACACTTGTTTCAAATCTTCGTTCTGTGGTTCTGCCCTCGGCAGTCATTTAGCCACCAAGTGTGCTGCATAGCTTGAGAAAGGCCTCGCCATCTCTGGGGGAGACAGAGGAGTCAGTGCCCAAGGCAGGGGCTGTGCTGTGTCATAGGGGTGAGGATCAGGTGTTAGGGGATCTCGACAATGGGTGTAAGTGGGAATGGGAGTGGCGAGGGAGACCTAGGGATGGGTGTGCTGCTTGAGCGAGGTCTCCAAGCATCTGCTGGGTTGTGAGGAGGGAGCTGGAAGCGCCAGGCCTTCCTGACCCCTTCACATTAGCTTATTCCCAGTTTCCTTGCATTTTTCATCGCCCTCCTGTTTTCTCTCTCTGCTTTGTGTCAAAGGGATTAAAAAAAACAAGTGCATATGACTAGTTGAAATGGAACCGTTATTTTTCCTGTTTCTTTTGCTAAATCTTAAAGAATGCAGTACAACTAATTGTTTTACTCCAAGCAATGCACAGGGCCTTTATCTAGTCTTATACATCAATACCACAGTTAGCTAATGTTTAGTAAAAGGATGAAGACAGTTGAGTTGCTGGAGAAACAGAGATTGGGAACAATCATTTTTTTTCAGGCTTTATATCTGAATTTAATCTAATACTTTGTAAATGATTGGTTTTATTGGCCTTATATACTCAGTACAGTTACTGTATTATTAGATAGTTCTACATCTTTCCTGTAAGAATTCTAGGTCTCCCGTATTGTATTAGGAATATATTCATGGATTTATTATAGGAACTGTATTTAAAATATTCTGCTTTGTTAATACTTTAAAAATAATGATAGTTGATGTTTTTAGGTTTGGATATTATTTATTTTTTCCTGAAAAAATGAAATGAAATTTTATTAAAAAAATAAGTAAGTATGGTTTATCTATGAAGAAACTAGCTTTTGGGGAAGCCGGATGTGGTCATCAGTCGTGTACTAGAGGGCCAGGGAGATGGCTTGGTGGAATAAGTGCTTCCCTGGCAAGCTCAAGGGCCTGAGTTCAACCCCTGGTTCCACCAAAAAAAAATTATCTGCTAGAGATGTTTAAAGTGGTGCGAAGCAGCTATTTGCGGGTCCGTAGCTGAGTTATGCGATAACTGGAATCACTGGAGCCCTTGGTCGTACTGTCAACTCCAAAATGGTAGTCTTCCTTGTGCCAGGCTCTACTGTATTAGCACCTCCACTAGGTGGTGCTAACACTTGCTACTGCAGACCCAGGCCAAGGTAAGAGTAATTCAGAAAAAAAAAAAAAAAAAAAAAAAAAAAAAAAAAAAAAAAAAAAAAAAAAAAAAAAAAAAAAAAAATCATGCATTCAACAAATATTTATTGAGCACTCAGGAACCAGAATCCATAGAGATTCTGAGTTGTGGATCTCAAAGATAACTTGAGAGCAGACCGTGCCTTGGAGGTCTATACTTTTATTGTACACGTTTCATAGGGGAGCAAATAGAAGAGGCCGCGAAAGAGAAATAATCTGATAAAGTAGGGAAGCACTCTGATTCTAATTCTGGAGCCAGAGTATCTGGTTTCCACTTAAGCTCAGGCACTGACTCATTTCTTGGCTAAATTACTTAACTTACCCGTGCCTCAGTTTCCTCATTATAAGCTGTGTATGATGGTAGCTCACAGTTCAGGTGGCGGCTGCCAGGGGCAGGTAAGTGTGCAGAGCACTTGGCGCTGCAGCTGGTGGGTGGCGGCTGTCATCCTCCAGGCTTTGCGGGGACCTGAGCTCAGTGAAGGGAGGGTGCTTTCTCAGAATTACTTGCCGGGGTATCCCAGGTGTGCCGCATTCCTTGCCCACTCCTCTCCAGTAAACATGATGAATGAAGAAGAACGTTGGAGGACAGCTGCACAAAGCTAGCTGAGGGTGGGAATTCTGGCCCCATAGGAGTAACAAAGCTTTCTAGGGTTTCTCAGTTTCATTTAGATTTCTAGTCTACACATTCTAAACAATTACAAGGGTTAATTGAAAAACAGTGTATGCTTTCAAACATTCTTACACTAACACCTCAAATTCTCCCTCTCAGTTCCAACACACTCATCACATCGTCCTTCCACCTTCTGAAATGGTTCTAGAAACCTCAAAGCTGTAGTGAAAGCTGCTGCCAGTGGCCACGCACCAGAAGGGCAGGTTTGGCATCCACTGTGACTCCTGCTGTTCCCCAAAGTCACGATGACCATGAAGGACAAACATATTGAATCCATTCAGGACATTGAGGCAGCCGTGAAATACAACTAAAGACACTCGTGAAAGGGGACTTGGGGAACTGCCTCAAAAAATGATACGAGCAGTGGGATAAATGGCGCAAGGGCACGGAGTTCAAGGATCAATTTCAATGTGGTCTTCTTTTAACTGTAATTAAAAAGAAATCTGAATATTCACTGATCTTTTTTTTTTTTTTGTAAATTAGGCTGTGTGTCCTTTTCATGAAAGCGCATCATTTTCATAAGGTCTTCTTGAGAAAACGAAGTGTGCAGAGGATTGTTTCTCAGGTCTTCCGCTAGGCGGCAGTGTTTCCACCAAGACCTTGGTGCCTTGAGAACTCTTTTGCGAGTAGCCTTTGGGGGCTGTCACCATCCCTGCCATCTGCTTTTCCCCAGTGCTGCTTCTCTACATCGAACAAATATCTTGAAGGCAAATGTCAAGACTAGGAATCAGAAAAGCTTAATTTGTCACATGGAGTACAGCTGTGTGTGGAACCGCAATTTGCATTTTAATGCCCTGCTTATACCAGAAAAGTAGCATTTTATTGATTTCCTGTATTATTCATGAATTTCAAGTCTTTGTAGTTGAAAAATAAAAGTTCAGGTATTCACCAGGAATAAAGAAAGTTAAACTATGTTAGGTTTTCTCACGCTTTCTAAAGCTCATCACTTTTCCACCTGTGCAAGCGTTTCGCAGCCCATTTCTGTGTTGTATACTTAGATATTAGAAAAGCCTAACAAACATGGAAATGTTAACTAAGGCACCACATCTGGGTTCCTCGTTAGCTTCACAGAAGACTGTTCTTGGCGAAAACAATCACTGACCAGAAAAGAGAAACCTGAAGAGATGCACATTGCAGCAGATAGGAACCACAAACATTTTCCTGCTGATGAAATGGACGGACATCCTTAGCTGAGACCTGCCCTTGGCTGCTTGGCATTTACAGAATTTTAAAGGCCCCCTGGTGGTTTCCTTGCTTGTTGGCATATGGAGAGGGGTTTGTTGAGCTAAGAGAGGATCAGGTGTTAACCTGCCTGCTCTTCTAAATTATGTGTTCTTATAAAAAACAGAGGTTGTTTCAGGTCAGAGAGAAAAGCCTTGACATACGTGATGAGAAGTTCTCTCCCCAGAGGTGTCTAGAATGAGCAGTATTTAAGATGGAAGCCAGGTGGTGTGAATGCAGTTGCACAAAGGCCACCTCCCTGTCGTCAGATGATTTTAGGGGACAAAGCACACTCCAGGGATGGGTGGATTCTGGTGTCTGCTTGCTTAGCAGGCAGCTCTGACTCTTTTTCTTACTCTTCTGAGAAGTGGTGCCAAAGGCTGTGGGACTTAGTGCATGGCTGCATTTGGGGCTCAATTCATGTATCAGGTGTTAGGTTGCAGTCTGAGGAGCTTTAAGAAAGGTTGGGTGGGTGGGTGGGAGTCACAACTTCAAGGACCAAGGTCTGCATAAGAATGATGTGTAGGTTACTTAAAATGTGTCACTAAATGGAGGTTTGAGATATATTGGGAGAGAAATGCAAGAGTGCCATTAAGCTAAGATAATATTTATCTAGTGCCTGTCTACCCAATAATGTTATGTGTTGCATGGAGAAATATAGAAAAGGAAATGTAATTGTGTGTCTCATTTGTGTAGGAGAAGGGAGGACAAAGGGACAGATGGAGGACACTAAAAGGTTAAAAAGAAATTCACATTTAGGATTTAAAAATCCCACAGCCTGAGTCCAAAGTGTCTATTACTTCTTTGATTGTGTCAATTATTTAGGTCTGAGTGATCACAGACCTTTGATGTCTGTAATTGCCTCCTTATTGTTTCTTATGAGACAAAGAAGTCTTTTGCTACAGTTCTTTGGACATTTCTTTTTTTCAGTTTTAAATATATGTATTAAATGTTTTATTGAAAATTTTTTAATGTGAAAAAGAAGATATAGAAACAGAAATTCCATTACAATGATCAAGGTATTATTCCACATGACAAAAATCAAAACAAATGTATACAGTAAAAGTGCAGCTACTGAACAATGTAATTGAAATTAATTCTAGGCTGCATATACATAAAATGATCTGGTAACAGTTTTTGCAAAATAAATTGTTACCTACAATGCCAAGATGCCAACTGTTCTGTCTGTACACTGCCTCATTCACTGTTTAGAGAACTTCTGTAGAGAGCATGAAGAGAACGGGCGTGACACTTAAGGAATTAAAAAAAGGCAGTTAAGGGGCTGGGGAGATGGCTCAGTGGAATAAGTGCTTCCCTGGCAAGTGCAAGGGCCTGAGTTCAATCCCCAGTTCTGCCCCCCCAAAAAGACAGTTAAAATATATTTGTAATGCAAATCTACATAGAATATACATAGTAGAATTCACTACTTAAAATATTTAACAATAAAAGACCACCATGAATAAAAGTTAAAACTTCATCAAAGAAAAATGCTCATCATATGTATAGCATTGTTAGAAAACTGGTAAGATATTTTGGCGCAGGTGGAGCAAGAAAGATATCAAACATAGGCATTGATTGAAAAATTGTTCATAAAATGTTCATAAGGTTGTAAGTTGCTGCTTATAGCATTTTAAAATTGTATACCATGGATACAATTTCTACTGTTCAATGGGAGGACAAAAGAATAAGAAAGTTTCTCAAAATGAGGGCCAAAGGCCCTCAAGAATTCTAACTTGGGTTTAGTAATAAACATTTGAAACAAGCACTGTGTACAGCCATCCCACCCTGAACGCACCCGACCTCACTGGAAACAAGCTCCCTGAGAGGTTGCTCTGTGTCCTGAGATGCCTCGTAGGAAAGAGCACCACTTTAGAGATCACAAACATGATTCTGACCTGGCAGACTGCTCTCTAGGTTTATGTTGTGAATACTGCTTTTCATTTTAAAACAAGTTTCAGGCATTAAGAGAAGAAAGCATGCCTGGCAATTGAACATGTGACTCTATCTAAACATTTTCCTAAAAAAAGAACAACAGAAAACAAACACATTTTTCTTTGATATGTTCATTACTTTCAAGCCTAACTATTAGAATAAATGGTAAGATAAGGTTTGGGGAAGTTATATTTCTAATTAAATAGGGCCCCTAAAAAGATAAAAACATATTTTCTTAAATGCTGACAAGTTTTAAATCATTCTAACTGAACACTATGTATCTTACCTAAACTTAAATTGCTCTAAGATTGTGCCATAGTAACTTACTTATACAGTGATGGTTATTTTAATGGCCTTTGCATAAAAACTGGTGCTAAAGCCAGAATGCTATATTTGACAACTCATTCAGAAACTGCCAACCACTAAGTTAAATAAACATATTTGAAGAACTCTGTACTGAAAAGATTCCTATATGTATTTCTCATGTTATCCAACTAAAGAAACTTAACTAAGGGGGTAGAACTAGGACCCATGTATGTTCTGCAGATGTATTCCTATTGTGAAGTTTTGGATTTCCTGAAGTTTACATAAACTGGTGCCAAAAGAACAGGTAATATGGTTTGGAGAGAAACAAGCATAGTTAAGACATTCTACTTAAAAGGAAAATTATTTTCCGATAACTAAAATAACAAGAAAATCATACACTTTCTGAAACCACTGGACAAATGGAATGTGTTCACAAGGTAGGGTAACAAACAACTGCTTCATACTTAAATCATAAAGAGCAAGTCTACAAACGTGAAGAAATTCAGTACTCTCTCTCATAGACTGTAAGTATCAAGTGTGACACCTAAATATCAGTACAAAAAAAAGAAACAAACTAAAATGAGCTTCTAGACAATTCTGAAGTGGTCACTTGAGTCCAGGCTGGTCACAAGTCCTTTTTGCCCATGCAATGGCAACATAAGCAGAATGCACAGATGGAAATTGAGGATCAGACCTGTTGTTCTTCATGGCTCAAAAGAGGACTGATGAACTCAAAACCTGCAAATTCATGGGCTTCAATTGTCATCATGCTGCCCTTGTCTTCTGGAGTGAGCCAGACAGGTATCTTAGTAAAGTGTGGGTCAAAATTTTCCATCATGAATTCTCCAGAAATATTTGGCTTAAAGGGGGGCACCACATCCTTTTGCTCCATCAGGTCCAGTCCACATTCTGAAAGAACAGGTGGTACCGAATGTGCTCAAACCCCTTGTCACCATGACAACCCAGTCTCTCCTCTGGGTCCTTCTTCAGAAAAGCCTGAAGGACACTTGCAGCTTCTACAGACAGTTAAGGTGGTTGGTATGAGAATAGTGCTTTCCAAAATAAGCAGAAAGAGATGATTGGTTGATGGTGCATCAGGGATATCAGGGTTCTCAATAGGAAAGGGAGGCTCTCCAGCCATCATTTCATACAGGACCACTCCAAGACTCCACCAGTCTACACTGAAACCATAATCTGCTCTATCAGTTTCTGGAGCCAGATAATTAGGTGTGCCACAAAATGTGCCCGTCATATCTCCTGGCCCAAGTCCTTCGTTACAGACAAAGTAGTCAGTGAGTTTGATGTGGCCTTCAGAACTGAGTAATACATTGTCCAATTTGAGGTTTCTGTAGCGGACCCCTTGCTGGTGAAGGTCATTGAGGGCTAAGCAGATCTTTGCAGCGTAAAACCTGGCATGTGGCTCAGGAAGTATTCCATAGCAGGGGATGTGCACATCAGATCTCCACTTGCATAGTCTAAAACAAAAAGCACTCTGCTTTCAGTGTGAAAGAGAGAATGGAGCCCAACAAGGAAAGGAAGACTCCACACCTGCTGTAATACACTCTGCTCTGTCTTTGCCCAGTGATAGTTGGCACTGTCATTTTTCACCACTTTCATTGTGAACTTTCAATCTGTGTTTTTCAGTTGAACCAAGAGCACGCTTGCATAAATTCCTCTCCCTGTCACCCGGAAGATATTAAAGTCCTAGAGACCCAGCCTAGAAGGACCTGGGCCATGTGCCCTCGTGTTCTTTACCTCTTCATCTTCAGCAATTTGTTCCCAGCTGTAGTGACTTGAAGAATGAGAGGCGTAGGGTCTGTGTGGCATCTGAAGTGGTGGGTGGTTGATTCATTAGCATTGCGGGGTCCGGTGGTGAGGAATGTGTGGCACCTCTTGTGTACCAAGATCTTACAGTCGATGCACTTGTACACCAGGTATCCTGATCCCACTACACAGTCTGTGCAGACAGCACAGAGAGTGTGCTTGCAGCAACATTTGGCCTGAAATGTGTGGCCATTGGCAGAATAAAGCTTTCTCTAGAGGCCTGCAGCTCTGCAGTGGGTGGATGGATCTTCTAGACAAGGCACCTTAGGCTGTTCTGCTGCAGGAGGTGATACATGGAGTGGGAGCTCGTATTCCTCCTCTTGTTTAGACAGCCAAAAGGCTTCTTCTAATTCCAATTTAGGTGACAGAGTGTGTAAGTCTCTTTTCTCCTTGACCCATGTTTTGATGTAAAGCTCTTTATTGTCCAAAGAGCACAAATCTCGAAGTTCATTGCTGAGGCCCACAAAGGAGACAGGCACCCTTGAACATGGTGGGGTGATGTCTGTGCCTGTGCTCAGGGCCTGGAGGATTGAACGTAGGTTCTGGGGGTGCTTGGGATAGAGAGACTGTAGTCAAATTTGCTGCCCAGGAACTGGCGTGAACAGCTTCAGGAGAGACTGTGCTCCAACTGCCTGCTTTGAGGGCAGAGCAGGCCAGAGTTCTGTGCAGCTCCCGTGAAGTACTTTCCATAGGTGGCCAGGTCAGGGAGGGTGGATACTAGCTTGGGCCGGATCTTGGTGTAGCTCCCTGTGTAGTGCTCCTCATTGGTGACTGGGAGGCTACAGGTGGACAATAGGCTCATCACTGTGTCTAAGAGCCTGGTGACTATGACTTCCTTTTCCCACCTTGGACTTCTTGCTGGATTAGTTGAAATTGTAGCACCACCTTTCCAAGAAAAGTAAAACTTTTTCACAAGAAATTAGAATAAAATCATACCAAGATACACAAAAATGCAATTGCCCAAAACTAATTGTAAAGAAAAAAATCATTAAGGAATATACATAAAAAATATTGGCTATGGAAGGACAAAATTAAGTAGCATCTTATTCTACATTAGGAAAAAAAGAGCAAGTGTGTATGAAACTAGAATAATTAATTCAAAGGACTGAAAGAAGGAAAAAAGATCTGTCCTAATTGAATTTTATGCTTAGCAAAAATACCTTTGAAAACTAAAAGTAAAATATTTTCAAATTATATAAACTTGAAATATTCTACTATCTCCAGATGTAGCATATAGAAATAACAAAGAGCATAATCCAGAAGGCAAGAGAGACTGCTGTATGGTCCTCAGAAAAGAATAAAGAACTCTCAAAGTGGTAGTTATGCAGGACTATGTAAAATATATTAGTTGAACCCATTTAAAGGTCATTGATCTGGGCCTTCTGTGCCAGCCTCATCCCCAAGGCACACTGAGATGGCAATTGAGACTGGGCGTGGTGGCACACGCCTGTAATCCTGGGTCTTGGGAGGCTGTAAACAGGTGGATCACTACGAGTCTGATCTAGTAGTGAGACTGAACACCCTGTAGGCCCTCCCTAAAATGCAAAAAAAAGGGGCCATTGAAGATTTGTACAAAATAGTATCAAGGGTTATATACATATTCTTCATTTGTATGTGTGTGTGCGTAAAAGACAAGGAAGAAATAATATAAAGTCAATGGAAAATGGAAATGTACTTTTTTAAGTTTCTAATACTAGGAGAAAATATCACACCATGTCTTATAAATAGATTGTAAGTCAAAGATACAGGATAAATCTTAAGATTAAGCAATATTCAGAAAATTAAATATTAATTAAAATTAAATATTTCAAAACAATTCAACTAAGAAAAAGTTTTCTTGATAGTAAAAATTACTAAGAATAACCATAAGAAAAATACTGGAATGGCAAATATATGACCATCACTTCTAACAGTTTGGGGATGGGATATCGCACAAAGTTCTGGCATGTCATGGACATGGACAGTGTCCATGATGCTTACTGGTGGCCTGGTGTCACTTGTAGGACTGAGCTGCGGCTAGTTTCTTGATGTCCACCCTGTAGACCCAGACAGAATCATGACCCACAGGGTTCAGGAGAAGTCCATTTGTAGAGTGTGCTGATGGAGTATTTTGCTGCTGTATGCAAAAAATTATTGAAAGATTGTTTTTGTATACCTCTTTTTCTCCTATGTTTAATTGTTTGCCTGTTTGGTGGTTTCTTTCCATTCTCATTCATGGAGTTATGGGCATTTTGATACCTCTGTAGAATATCTTTTAGAAGTCTGTGTAGGGTTAGCTTTGTCATCATGAAATTCTTTAGCTGTTCTTTGTCATGGAAGTATTTCACTTCTCCACTATATTTGAAAGAGAGAGTTTGGCAGAGTATATCACTCTGGGTTGGAACTTATTCTCTTGCTATACTTGTAGTGCTTTGCTCCATGCTCTTCTTGACTTGATGGTTTGTAAAGAGAAATCTTCCATTATTCTGATGGGTTTTCTTTTAAATGGGATCTTTTTCTTTTCTCTACCAGCTTTTAGTATACTGTTCCTGTGCTGAATTTCTGGAATCTTGATTACTGTATGTCTGGGTTGATGTTATTTGGAATTTTATGTGGTTCAATTACCTGAATGTCAGATTTTTTCCCCCATATTTGGGAAGTTTTCTGCTATTCTGTCCATATTCTTTTTTATATTATTTGTATTGATTCCTTCTTTCTCATTGATGCCTATTAGTCTTATGTTGGTCATCTTTGCATCATCTTGCAGATGCTGAATTATTTTTTCCTGCATCCTGGTTGTTTTTAAAAGATCTTTTCTTACCTTTTCATTAGTTGTAATGTTGTTTTCAAGGTCTGAAAGTCTATCTTCACTTTCATTCAAATGGTTTTGCCAGCTTGTGATTGAGGTTTTAATTTCCTGTATAGCACTTTGAATTTTCTTCATACATTCTATCTCTTTCTTAAATTGCTCATTCAAGGATTACATCATTTTTCTATTCTCCTCTATTTTTTTTTTATCAATTTCTTCTTTAGAAGTACTTAGTACTACTTTTATAATGGTTATTTCTTTTTTTTACTTCAGAAATTATTTTTGATCTGATTTCCTCTATACCTTTCTGCAGTTGTTTCTTTACTTCTGATGCTATTATTTCAGAGATTTCAAGTGTGTAATTTCCTATTCTATGCTGTTGTCTCCTGCATTTGTTCTGTGTGGGCTAGGGGCCTGAGAATGCATTTTGCTCTTTGTCTTTGTCATTTTGTATAGCACTGTCTTCTGATCTTTGGGGTACAGGTTTGATAGAGCTATTACCTTAGCACCAGGTCCAGATCTACCAAGTTCAAACTCGTTCAGGTCAGTGTGGCTTGGGTCTGGCTGCTGTGCTCTACTTCTTCCTGCTGCAGCCTTTGGAGGTGAACCTACTGTGCTCCTCTGGCAAGATGCTGTGCTCCTGGATCAGATAGGTGGGTCTTGCCTCTAGTATCTCTGCAAGGTGTTCTGCCCCAGGGTTCCACACTGGGCCTGTCTGATGGGGAAGTTTCACTCACACACTAGGCCTTGGTGCTGGCTCAAATGAAGATCAGCAGGCCCAGAGTGGTCTCACATGCTGGACATGGTCTCTAGGTTGACTGAGAATCCGGTGGCCCTGGACCATCTCACTCACTCACTCACTCAGGGTCTAGGCTCTGGGTTGAATGAGGATCTGGTGTGTCCTGGGTGGTTTCACTCAGGATGAGCCTGATCTCTGGGTGGAATCTGGATATTTCATTCATTTGTTTATTCATTGTCCAGCTGATATTAATAAATGTCTTTGTTATGTCAGCCATTGTACTAGCATTAGAGTTTGGTTCTAGGCAGGGAAAATCATGGTTCCTGTCTTAGTGTATCATATATTGCTGAAGATTTGGAAAAATAAGTGGGTTCTGGTAACCAGTGCCCTTAGTGAGGAAGAGAATCCTAGAGTAGGACACTTGAGACTTGAGAGGTTTTCTAGAGGAAGCATTATCCAAAGTGGTATGTAAACAATGCATAGGTCTTGCCAAAAAAAATCTATAGAGAGTTCTAGGCATAGTAGCTGCTTATACAGTGGCAGGGCAAAGAGTCTTTCTCAGAGCAACTGACAGTTTACATGGTTTTTTTTTTTTTTTTTTTGTCTTTTTGAGACAGGGTCTCACTATGCAGTTCAGGCTGTCCTTAAGCTCACTTTGTAGCTCAGGCTGGTCTTGAATTCACAACAATCCTCCTGCCTCAGCCTCCCGAGTGCTGGGATTACAGGCGTGTGCCACCACGCCCGGCTCTAGTTTACATGGTTATTGAGCAGACTGGAAAGTAATAGAGTACTACATGGACCAAGGCTGATGATATCATAGAGTCAGCTCTTCCTGTTATAGATCAGGTGAAAATCTTCAGGATTTGGACATATGGGGGACAAAGGTGATCCTTGCCTGATATTCTTGAAGAATTAGTTGATCTCCTTGGAGAACTAGTTATTTCCATAGAGAACTAAATGGAGAAGATGGTCAGGTTATCACCCATTATTCTCCATTTCTTAGTTAAACCTCTTAGCTTCCTAACACTGTATGATTCTCTTGGTTGTAGCTCTTTTATTATATTATGACTCTATATATGATAATATTGGGTGAATATTTAAAAATATTAGATAATAGAATTTGTCTTTATAGTTGCCACATACTGAGAATAACTTACATGCCAGATATTGTATCAAGGGGTCAAAAAACATTTTCATTTAAATCCTGGCCTACTTCTATAAGGTAGGAGTGGTTGCCTTGGTTGTACTGCTGAAAAGCAGAAGTTGTAAGAGATGAAGAGCCATGGCCCATTCCCCCACCATTGCAAGAGCCTTGATGACCATATGCACCCCTCCCCTATGTCACAGGATCCTTGCTGCACTGTGACTCTGCCCTACACTATTGTGGAAGCCACTCTGATCTCTGGACAGGTTTGGAGGTATTAAAGAATCCCTGAGCCCTGATGAACTTTGGGAGCTTCAAAAATGTCAAAATGAAGGAGCAAATGACAATCTCAGACCTCTAGCCCACCTAAAACAAGTCCAGCAGACAAGGACATAGAAAAATTCAGTCAAATACATGAAATTTCTGAAGTTATAGCAACTGAGGTATAGAAACAACTTCATCAGGCTTTAGAAGAAGTCACATCACAAATAACTCTGAGTTAAAAAAAAAGAAATGACATCAAGCATTTAAGAATTGCTCAGTGCATCCAAAGAAAACATAGGTAAAAAATAGAGTAGATTAGAAAAATGATAGAAACATTAAATGCACAATAGAGGAAAGAATTAAAATGCATGAAACAGATATCCAGGACATTAGGAAATCCATTGAAAGCAGGAAAAATGGCTTTAACAAAACTGTAGATAGACTTTCAGACCTTGAAGATAGCAGTGCAGCTTGTAGACACAAAAGGATTGCTCTCTTAAAAAATAATGAGGATCAGGGAATACCAATGTAATGGTTGCAAGATGATGCAAAGAAAAACAATATAAGACTAATTGGTATCAGTGAAACAGCTGAAGTCAACAAAAATGACATAAAACAATTGTTTGCAGAAGTAGTAGCAGAAAATTTCCCAAGCATAGGAAAAGAATCTGACATACAGTTAAGTAAGCATACAGAACTCCAATTAGCTACAACCAAAATAAATTCACACCCAGACATAATAATCAAGATCTCAGAAATTTAGTAAAAGAACAGAATATTACAAGCTGTTAGAAGAAACAGATCATCTATAATGGAAAACCCATCAGAATTACAGTAGATTTTTCAATACAAGCCATCAAATCAATACTTTAAGAACAACTTAAAGTAGTTCAGATCCTGAAAGAAAACAATTTCCAACCTATATTGATGTATCCTGCAAAACTATCTGTCAAATTTAGTGGCAAGATAAGATATTTCCATGACAAAGAACAACTGAAAATATTCATGACCACCAAACTCATCTTACAAAGAGTAGACAAGCATTCTAGAAAGAGCCACAATGGCTACAACTTCAAGAACAACAACAGAGGCCGTGCATAGGAGCTGAATGGGAGTGGTGTGTATCTGGTGTGAGGCCCCGGCAGAGACCCTGAGATGTGAATATTTTAAACATGACCATGGCAAACAAGACTCCTCCTGGTGCTGACCCTAAGCAGTTGGAAAGAACTGGAATAGTAAGGGAAATTGGTTCGCAAGCTGTTTGGTCACTCTCATCTTGCAAACCAGGATTCAGAGTGGATCAGTCATGAGATGACAATCTAGAAACTTATTGGCAATCAGATGGCTCCCAGCCTCATTTAGTGAATATTCAGTTCAGAAGAAAAACAACAGTGAAGACATTATGTATTTATGCCGACTACAAGTCTGATGAAAGCTACACACCAAGCAAGATCTCAGTTAGAGTAGGAAATAATTTTCATAATCTTCAAGAAATTCGGCAACTTAAATTGGTGGAACGAAGTGGCTGGATTCATGTTCCTTTAACTGATAATCTTAAGAAGCCAGCTCGCACATTCATGGTTCAGATTGCTGTTCTAGCCAATCACCAAAATGGAAGAGACACCTACATGAGACAGATTAAAATATATACACCAGTGGAAGAGAGCTCTATTGGTAAATTTCCTAGGTGTACAACTATTGATTTTATGATGTATCATTCAATAAGGTGATTTAAGATGGAGTAGAAATGATTAAGTGTGTTGTTATATCAATACATATGTATTGATATAACCCCATGTATATCTCTTTATTGAAGAAAATCAGTTATTTTTCACTTTTATATATGTTTAAAAATATTTTACTTGGATAAATTAATCAGTTTTGATTAAAAAAAAGAACAACAACATAAAAGAACCACCAAACAGAAGAAGCAATTAAATGGCTTTCCATTGTAGGTGATCTGTTTCTTTTCTCTAACAGCTTTTAATATTCTGTTCTTTTACTGAAAAAATTAAACAGGGGAAAAGCAGGAAACCTACAGCAGGAAAATAACATGGCCAAGATAAACCAATACATACAAATTATAACGATCAGTGTGAATAGTCTAAATTCATCAGTCAAAAGAAGGAGACTCGCAGAGTGCATCCTGAAACAAAATCACCCCCTTTTTCAGACAGAGGCTTTCTTTCCCCCAGTAAACATATTCTGCTCATAAAAAAGGAGGAAAATCCAACAATATGCTATATACAAGCAACATATTTAACTCAAAAGGAAATTTATAGACTGAAAATCAAAGGATGGAAAACAATGCTCCATGTGACAGGATCCACCCCCCCCAAAAAAAAACAACAAAAAAACAACAACAACAGGGCTTCAGGGTGTGGACAAAGTGAACTTCAAACTAAGACTGTCAAAACAGATAAAGAAGGTTATTATGTACTTGTCAGGGGAAAACTGTGGAAGGAAGAGATAACAGTAATAAATACATATGCACCCAATTATATAAAACAAATTTTAACAGACATGAAAAATCAGTAACACAATTATAGTGGGGACTTTTTTTTTTTTTTTTTTTTTT
>PVKA01043882.1:0-16500 GCA_004027165.1 Ctenomys sociabilis
ATTACGAATGATACCTGAATATTTCCTTTCACTGGAACATTTGACTTTAGCTGGTTTTTCTTTCATACTAGACTAGAGACCTTGGATCATAAAACACAGAAATACTTATTTGTGTATTTACATGTACAAGCATCTGATCTGCCTGATTTAAATGTTGATACAATTGATATTGTTTTAAAAGTTTTTATTTTTCAACCTCTTTGTTGAGGTGGATTCTTGTTTTTTTTTTTTTTTAAGTTCCTACTTTTTTTTTTGTTTGCTTTGTTTTTTGCTTGTTTGTTTGGTTGGTTGGTTTTTGTTTATTTTGGTGGTACCAGGTGTTGAACTCAGGACCTTGCACTTGCTAGGCAAGTACTTATTCCACTAAGCTATTTCCCTGGCCCCTTTTTTGCTGCTATTAATAAAAGCGTGCTAACTTCTTTCTCTACTAAGCAAAATTGAACAGTCCTATCCTCACGTCTTCGCGGGCTAGCGCAGCTAACTGTACTCTCTTGCTATGTGAGTAAGTCCTCTGACCTCATGGTGCAGGCTGCTGAAGCAGGCTTTCCTCCCAGCAGTTCTACCTCCTAGCACCATGTCATCCAAACTGAAGGCATTAGCACGTGGAGATCAGCAGCACACAGACAGTACATAACAGTGCCTAAGAAATCCCCCTTGGGAGAGAAGGAGGTGGGAAAATGAAACGCTCATGGCTAACTTTCTAATTTTTTTGCCACTGTGGGAGATTTTTCAAGTCATATCAGGAATCTGAGCTCCTAATACCACTTTATCTCTGTCCTAGTCTTAGAACCACCATTTCTTAGCCTATTACTCAACTAAGTTCTTTTCTTTTTTTAAATATATTTGTTACAGTGTCTTACCAAGCAGCTCAGACTCAGAGTGATCCTCCTGTTTTCAGCTTCCACAGCACTGGGATTGCAGTAGTGTGTACCACCATGCCCAGACTTTATGGCCAGCTCAGCTCACCCTGGGAGCAGGGCTGGCACATCATGCATGGCTGCGCATCAAACTGAGGTCTCTGAGCTTGCCTGAGCTTGCCTGAGCTTGCCTGAGCTTGCCTGGGCTTGCCTGGGCTTGCCTGGGCACTTCCCCAAATGAAGTTCTTAAATAGTCACAACAAGCTTATATCTTATTCCTTTACTGGTCATTGTTTTTATTTTTGAAATTAAATTTAAAAATATATAAATGTTACAGATTTTCACTTAACAAAGTAATATAAATTTTACAGTGTTTGTTGTAATGCTTATTTCTTAGTTTATTCTGAGTTACTTTATGTTCATTCATGCTTTAAAATATGTATGGATTGTATGTGTGTGTGTGTGTGTATATGTATACACACACACACACATACATACCTGTACATATTATCTTTATTCAAAGATGAGAATGACTGTATAATGTATATAACTATATATAATAACTGTATATAATAATTATACATATCGTTTTTCTCATCTTTGAATGAATAGCTCTAGGTCTACCTTCATTAAACTTGTTTAAATCTCCCCACCGACAGAGAAAGACTGAGTTTAAATTTTCCATCTTCGCCGTGACATTTTTCTTGCTTCCTTTTTCTTTACTCGAAACCAACTCGTCAATCACCACTTGACATGCACAAACATTTATCTTTCTGCCAAAGGACAAATACAGACTGGGAAATGCCAAGACCAGGGAGATAAACAAGAGATGAGAAACCGGGCAGGTGCTCAGGTAATTATGAAAGCATTGCCATGTCATGGGTCCTTAATGATGTCCAGAAAATATTTTTTCAATATCTGCTTTAGTTTTTTTTTTCTAAATCAAATTATTTACTTATCTATTTATTTGGCACAGGGTCTCACTATGTAGCTCAGACTCATAGCGATCCTCCTATCTCAGCCTCCCCACTGCTGGGATTACAGGTGTATGCCATGACTCCCAATTTGGAGGCTGGTATGGCACGCAGTACCAGGGATCAAACTCTAGTCTTTGTGCTTGCCAGGCAGGCGCTTAGACTCCTAAATATCTCCCCAGCCACTTCATATCTGTTTTAGTCTTTTTCAGTCCCTTGTTTTCTCTAAAGAACAATGCATCAAAATTTGTGAATATACCTTAATATAAAAATTCTTTATACTTTTATTTATAGAAATTCAAGTCCTGGAAATTCATACTCATAACATGCACCCTAAAGGACTGAAAGTACACACTTCGTGTATGTGTTCTGTTGCAAGAGTGTCCATATAAGGTTTTTATAACACACACATGAAGTCTGGGTGTAGAATATTTTCAGATTATTTGAGTCCCTAACTGAAAACCCCACCACCTTATTTCTATTTCTGGCCTCTGTTCTCACTGAGGTCATGTTTAACATAGGGACACAGACTTATAATTGCAGTATGGCTGTGGAAGACATAATTTCCTTTTTCTTTACAGCTAGATAGAAATACATTTGAATTGAGACAATTACATGAAAATTTCTCCTCTAGAGACTACAGTGGCTGACCTCTTACAGTTTTTAAGGTAAATCACTTCCAGACCCTTCAACTCAGGATGAAGTATAGTCATGATGATTGGCTCTGATTTAGTGACATGGCACACTCTCAGAGCGACAAGCGGAGGGTTCACTGTACAATAAACATGACCTAGGTGCTACTGTGTCCCTTGGTGGCTACAGGAGAGTGCTTTCAGCTTTTAAGTCCTTTTTTAAGAATCCCAGTTAATATTTGCATTTACGTTGAGTACATACTCCTGCAAATTCCAAATCATCTCTGGATGATTTATGGTACTTAATACAATACAAGTGCCATGTAAATCATAGTCATCTTTTATTTTTATGAAATGATAGTAAAATAAGACTCTGCGTGTTCAGTACACCTGCAAAGCTTAAAAATCATTTTAATCATTGTCTAGTGTGTGAGAGGTCCACGTTGATGATACAGAACCTAAAAATTTGCAGTGATAATTTTTTATTTATATTATAGAAAGATGCATTAATTATAATGAGAGGAAGAGTTATTATAAGATGAGTCCATCTCTGTCATGTGTTTTGTGTGTTTATCAGCATTTTATCTATAAAAATATGTCTATGGAATATTTGAAATGAATAGTTCATGCCTCTCGTGGAACTTTTAATAACTCTATTTATATATCAAATCTCCTTCTCATCTTACATGATTTTAATGGGTTTCTTTGTTTTTTGCAGAACCAGGGATTGAACTCAGGCCCTTGACCTTGCCAGGGAAGTGCTTATCCCACTGAGACATCTCCCCAGCCCCTTAATGGGTTTTTTTTTCCTAGTACTATTTTTATTATCAGATCTGTTGTTCAGGGGCCCAGGGAGATGACTCAGTAGAATAAGTGCTTCCCTGACAAGCGCAAGGGCCTGAGTTCAATCCCCGGTTCTGCAAAATGAAAAAAAAAAAAAACACAACAACAACAACAACAAAAAATCTTTTGCTCAGATTAACAGGTATAGTCATACAACATTGGGGAAATAATTGAATATTGGTGTTGGCTTTTAAGAAATCTTAATTTTTTCTTATTTTTGCTTTAATTTATTTTAAAGAAAATATAATGATTGGACATGAGAAACGGTACACATTTAGAAGACCCAGATGAGAGGCTTTCAACCATGGGTGTTTTATTACACACTGCTGTCCTCAGTGCAGTTGCTCAGATTGCAGATGTCAGCGCACAGAGTCAGTTAAGGTGAAAATTCTACACATGAACTGCTATTTTCAAAACATTGATGCGAACTATGAGTCCAATCATCTATACTACATTTTAACATAGAAAACCACTCGAAGATCTCTGAAATATATGTATTGTTAATAAATGCCTCGTTCATAAATGAGGTATCAATAAAAATGAGAGAAACACAGAAAGTTTGCAGCAAATTTAACGAAATGTAAGTAAGCGGTGTCCCTGACTCCAACATTCAGGCTGCCTGGAGAGTGCAGTGCAGAGAGCACTGAGTGCCCAAGAGAGCTGCAGGGAGGCGAATAGATTCGCTTAACATTGGTCTGAAGGAGATGCACAGGCTACATCTTCAGACCATTTGTTCAGAGTGGATCAGTTCACAAAGGACTCCTATTGGGAAGGAAGAACCTGACATCACCCTGCACATCAGGTGTCCATCGTCCAAGAGCATCCTGTCTCTTTTTCCATGACTTGAACACCATCCTGGACTTTTGATACCCTGTGGCAGTTCCTAGGGAACATCACTGCACATAGATGACATAGATACCCTAGGTAATATAGATGTGTGATCTGGTTGCATCCCTAGCAAACATTCATCTCTCCTCAAAACTTATTTGATTACTTGCACCTTTTGCCATTAATTTTGATGAGTTCCACTATAAAAAAAAAAACCTATGTTATATTTTTTTCAGATTCTGTGAATGAATACTAGTTCAATGGAGATCAGATTGTATTTGTCTTCTTTTTATGCTGTACTGTTTGCGAGAACAGATGCTGATTTTAGGCAGTTTTTACCTTTGTATCACTTTACAGTGATGAAACTCAGAAATGCCATCTGAATTTCTGACCTGTTGCCCTTGCATGGTAAACTTCATAGCATATTTAAATAAATGCTTTCCAGGGAGAGCATATGTGTTGGTGTTCACCCATCACTTCCACAATTCCAGATGCAAAGAAAAGAACAGCAACAGCAGTGCAATCAGGGAAACTGTATAACCTCAGTAACAGTACAGACTCTGAGGCGACCCATCGGGGTTGGAAAGATGATTCTATGAATGACTTGCTTTGAGATAATGGTGAAGTGCCCTATGACTCTGTCACTTCAGTTTACCCATCTGAAAATTGGGAATTATAATACATATTGTATATAGCTTTTATAACGATTCCAAAATTAATACAAGCAAGATACCCAACTTGCTACATGGAACTCCTCTCTTCTACCCGGGGCTATTTTCAAGACTCCTCAGAGAGACATGAACTTCGATAACAGCAAATACTTTAGAGAATGATTTACTGACACACAGATATGCATAATAAAATTGACTTTATAATTGTATGCAATAAAAAACTAGCAATAATAGTTCATGATAGAACAAACGCAGCAATTTGCTGTAATATAAGTGTCCCCCAAATTTGTGAATTACTTATTTCTAGAAAGTGACTTTCATTTGTTTCAGTCCAAGGTTTGCTGGGAGTCACTGAAACCACTGGAAGTAAAACCACAGAGGAAGGAGGATACGGTCCTGACACATCATGAGCTGGAAGTAACTGCCAGTTACCACCATTTTCCACTTTCTTGTTTTTGTTTATTATTATTTAAAATAAGAAAAAGTTTCCTATTCAGATGATCCAGATGTTAGTACAGTGAAAGGTCTGCATGTATAGGAAGAATCTGAACACTCCTGAAACAAGGAATGGAATTGTTAATTTAAATACTATGGTGCAAAGCTCAAGAGATTCCTCAGGACAGAAGCTCAGTCGGGCCAAACAACTCCCTGATGTTTTCTTCTGGGAGTCCTGCAACCTGGAGCCCTGGTCTATCATCTTACAACTCCTTGTTTGCCTATGTTGGCAAAGGGTTCTCACCAGTTGTGCTTGTTACTTCTATTCCCATAATCCTCTGGAAAGAGGGAAACTTGTGTTTACCCTGGGTGCTGAGTCATTTTCCGTGTACCATTGAAGGAAAATCTCAGTCAGGACTGGCAGGTTTGCAATGAAATCACTCCTCTGGTTCCCGTGGCCTTGGGGGCCAATGACATGCATGCAGGTATAAATGCCTGAGGATGGCAAGTCTGCATTCAGATCCCACTCCAGAAGGAGAGGGCCACCATGAAGACCCTGGTCTTTCTTGCCTTCCTGGGAGCAGCTGGTGAGTGTGGTCAACAAGTTAGTCCAGAGGTGTCGGTGTGTATGAGTTTGTATGTACGTGTGCTTGCTGAAACAACAATGTGGGTAGTGTGTTGCCTTTGCTTAAGAAGTGTAACATGTTGAAGGTAAGGTATGTAGTATACAGAAAAATCAAATCAACCTTCTGAGAGGAAGTTAGGAACAGAATGAATAAAAAAACTGATTCAGAGCACAGAGAATAAAGAATCAAAATTCGCATGAACTTTCAGGGAGAATTTCCTGAAAAGGACAAAAAAAAAGAAAAGGATTTTTAAAAAGCACTTGTTAAGGCTTATTTAGGAAGGTGGAGTTAATGATAGAAATTAGTCTGTGTTTATTGAAGAGACTGTGAGTGTGCAGGTCTAATTTTCCTCAATATTTTCACAAGCACTAGTTATTTTCACAAGGAGTCCTCATGGGAAAAGCTGTGCTACTCCTTTGGGATAAAATTTCTTGACTTGTTTCATGCAATTGATTTGTGGTGAATGTTCTCTGGCACCAAGTAATTCTGTCATTCAATTCTGAAAAAAAATGTGTATTTTACTTTTCTTTTCTTTTTTTTTTTTTTCAGAACTGGGGATTGAACTCAGGCCCTTGCACTTGCCAGGCAATGCTTATTCTACTAAGCTATCGCCCTGGACCCTTTATTTTTTTTATGTTATCCAGCTTTATACTTTGAAATTTTTATTAAAAATTTTCACATTTGATCAGCTGTAAAGCCAATGCACCTGACTGTCTACAAACCTGGAAAAGCCTTTTCTAAACTTATTTTAATTATTGATGAAAAATCCCTCAGATTATAGAATTATACAGTTTCAGTGCTATAACAAAGTTTGATAAGTAGTTTTTCTATGCTTCCAAATACAAAAATTGTATTCTTAGATATAAGGAAATAACTTAGATAAAGGGAAAGTTTAGGAAAAGGGAACTTGTAATATTCTCTACAATGATTTATAAAATATTGAGCCTAGAATCAAAGAGAGAAACTGTATGAAGATAAGTACAAAGTCCTTTTTCCCTTCCAGAATAAAATACTCTAAGTTGCCCCACTAACATAATGAACAAAACTATGTCCTGCTGACACAGAATCAACCACTTTCCTGCAAAAAAGGGAATTAGTGCCAAGATTCTGCACGTTTGTATAAATTCTGAGCAGCATTCTTAATAAAAATAAATTTTACACCCTCAGGCATGTCCAAACATGCGGCAGCTAGAGACCCATTGGTCTTTTTCTTTTTGAGGACACCCATGTGCCTATGTGTGTGTGTACAACAGATATGGGCAAACATAAGATATATATTAAATTGAAAGCACACATAAAGCATGACACACCTGTAGCCAGTACCATAAGGAAAATGCCTATTTAAAATATAGAAAACTAAATTTTGATAAAGGGTCCCATGACCCTATCATTTCCTGATATGCACGGCAAGAGTTTTCCCACCTCTTTTCTCCAATGTTCAAGGCTCTGTATGAATTCCCGAAACTTACCTTCAACCAGCTTCCTCCCTTTTCCTCCTCAGTTGCTTTCCCCACAGATGGTGACGATAACAAGATCGTTGGGGGCCACGACTGTGAGAACTCTCTCCCCTACCAAGTGTCCCTGAACGATGGCTCGCACTTCTGTGGCGGCTCCCTCATCACGGAGCAGTGGGTGCTGTCCGCAGCTCACTGCTACGAGCCGTAAGTGAGCAGCATTCCCGTTGCTACTCTCTGTGCTCAAGTGATCCTCTAACCCCAATGGATAACCAAGGTGCACGAGAGCTATGCACCGTGGGTAAACCATGCAGTGCTAGAGAGTTGCACCCTCTCAGGATTTGTGCTATGAACTGAGGAACATTCACAGAGATACCCTCAAAGGTATCTCTGCTTTGTGAGCACATTACTAAAGATATGGAAACCATGACTGATGGAGTTTTTCTTATAATATCTTAGAGAATTAATCATTACATAGTGATATTATTAGGGTTGAAAAGAAAATTATGAAACGCCATATGAATATAATAAATTGAATCAGACATCTACTACATTAAAATAAGCCTAATTTATTCTCTTCCCTTGATGTCCAACTGTTATCAGTGATACTTCCTCATCTTGCTGTGAAGCTCAGTGATCCCAGCCAAAGCACAAATGGCAGATGCTGTTTAATCCGCGCCTCAACTTACATGTCTGTTGGTCAAGTAGGGGTTGATCACTTCCTATCCTTGAGCCTTCTAGCTCTAACAAGATGCTGAGATGGGTGTGGGTACTGGCAGGGGCTCGGGAGCAGGGAATTCTGTAAAATTCCCCATGCAAGATAGTGTAGTGCTAGCTTAAGCACACATTGCCTGTGTCAGTGAATTCATAAGGAGGATCTCTCTGCTCATGGCTCGTAGGTTGGCCAGAGGAGACACAGCCCAAGTTGGATAATAGGAAACTTGGATTTTTCTTAATCCAGGAGAATCCAAGTTCGTCTGGGAGAACACAACATCCATGTCACTGAGGGTGGTGAGCAATTCATTGATGCAGACAAGATTATCCCTCATCCTAATTATAACGAACACACCATTGATAATGACATCATGCTTATTAAACTGAAGACACCAGCCACCATCAGTGCACGAGTGGGCACCATCGCTCTGCCAAGATCCTGCCCTTCAGCTGGTGCTCAGTGTCTAGTGTCTGGCTGGGGTAATACCCTGAGCTTTGATGGTAAGTGTGTCCTGCAGTAGGAAGACTAAGTCTGCGCAGGTGAGAAAGTGTTAGTCTAACTTCGCAACCAGGGCACTGCTCCAAGAGTCAGGCTTGCAGATAAAGGAAGTGCATACGGAGGTGAGAAAGATGCCTTTCTGGAATCATCACAAGATGTAGCATGAGTGAACTGCTGTAGAACAACAAAAGTGTTTAACTGAAATGGATTAGTGGCTTTCAAAGGACTAGAAACAGAAGAGAATGATAGAACCATGATGAAGGCCTCAATGCTAAAGGAAGCATACATTTGCTTCAGAATATATTTCTGGAGTTGATCTCAGTGTCCACTGATGTTAGTGTCAGAGAAATAATGACTTGGTGACCAGAACTGCTTGATGAAGCATTTAGGAGAGCCATAGATTCTTCAATCATTAGTCGTTGACATATGGAAATAAAGAATGGAAGTGGTGTGATAGTGGGCACTGAACGACACTTCCAGTGATTCTCTGTAATCTCCTTGTCCTCTCACTCTTGTGATCGACAGTCAAATTCCCTTCCATCCTGCAGTGTCTGGATATCCCTGTCCTCTCTGACACTGTTTGCTACAAAGCATACCCAGGTCAGATCACTAACAACATGTTCTGCGCAGGCTTCAAGGAAGGTGGAAAAGACTCTTGCCAGGTGAGCGTCTTCATACTTCTTGGTTTTCCCTAGTGTCTTCCTCCACCATATTTCTCCTATTTTGAACCACAGAGGACTTCACAACCATCCTTGGAACCAATTATAAAAAGAAATAGATAGCACTGGGATAAATTGTAAATTCTTTATGAAATTCATGATTAAATTGTGAAAATGATTCACAGGAATTAATTTTAAACAGTTAGTCTCCAGCAGTATATTATGGAAGGAATCCCTTCGGAAAGAGCCACAGCTGTTCAGGTGGCTATAAATCTCCTCAGCCCTCTGTTATAGGCCCAGAAGAAATGGAGAGGGCTCTAACAAAGGAAGAAGAATAAAGTTGCAGCATATAGTGAAAGTTTCCATTTCTGGAAACACAGAGGTTGCTTCATGGAGGATCTGCAGTCTAAAAACAGTCCCATTGTAAGAGATCACCTTGAGTAAAACACAAAAGCAAACACCCAAACAAACACCCTCAGAAGCCCAGGGGATATACAACAGAAGTCTTACTTACCTTTTTATTCTTACTCAGTGTGATTCTGGTGGCCCTGTGGTTTGCAATGGGCAGCTCCAAGGAATCGTCTCTTGGGGTGCTGGCTGTGCCCTCAAAGGCAAACCTGGTGTGTACGCCAAGGTATGCAACTACCTGGACTGGATTCATGAGACCATCACTACCAACTGAACACCTTCACTTCTCAGGTTCCGCAATCTGAATCAGTTTCACTTTTTCTTCTGTACCAAAAATTAATACATGGAAAATAAACTTTTCTCTGCACCACATCTTTTCCCTGATGGTCCTTGCTTGTTTTTCATAAACATTCAAATCACAGTGCAAAGACAGAAACTGAAGAATTTTATTGGGATACTTGAAAGACTACTCCACCATTTGTTCAATCAAAATACGCACTTACTATCTCACCTCCACATAGCAAAGCATGTGAGATGCTGAGGATAGAAGGTGAGCGGGTCACATTTCCCAGCACTAAGTTCTCCAGGTGTCTCTCTCTAGGCTTCCACCGAGTGACTGCACACCCTAGCTCCCCTTAGTGCCTGGCACATGTCTGTCTTCCTGCACAGGCTTTCCTTCCTTAGTTCATCTCAAGAAGATCTCTGACCAAGGGACTTCTCCACCTTTCTGCCCGTGGCTTTCTATGATTCCCCATCACAAGAGCTCTGCTCTCCTCCATGCCCATAGAATCTAGGAGCAGCTCCAGGCTTGGCATGGGTGTGCGCTTTTTACTGGCACTAGGCAGTGAGCAGGACCTGTGCTGTCTCTTTTACTAATGACACTGCATACATATATTTGGGATGACTGAAAGTGTCATGTGATGTTCCTCTCTCTACTGAAATAGAGGGTGCTATATATGGTAGAAAGACTTGTGCAGGAAACCCCCAAGTTGTGCTCTCCTCACTAGTGATAAGTAGTAAAGCCCCTCATCTCATTCTTTCCCTGACCTTTACTTCAATCATATTCACTGAGACATACACAACTGGCTATGTTGAACCAGCTGTTGCCTTAATTAACTGAAAGAAGGTGATTGACTCTGGGTGAGAATTACCAACCCCGTTTTCCATGGCCTATGAGATTCCAGGGCTACAACATCAGATAACATCTTAGCTGAAACTATGGGTAAGAGAATTATACCTTCCTAAGAAGGTAGGAAGTTGTGTACACATCAAGCTACCCATTGTGTTGCTAATTAGAGGCCTCTATGCCTACTACAAAATCACTCTCTATCTTCTTACAGCCAGTGTCTTGAAAAATCTCATTTCCATATCACTCAGCAGCAATGATCATTCATCTCCTTGATTGATATCAATAAAAACCATAAGTTTTGGACTTGTTGCCTTTTGTTCCACATTAAACATTGGTCATCCAAGAGCTCCTCAACTGAAGAATAATCTCTTTATCTTTCTTTCACAATCCATTTATCATATTGCCAGATGGGAGCCCTGAACCCTCCATGGGAGTTTGGAAGACTTGTACTTCTAAAGTCAGGCAATCATGGACAAGAATTATCCATTTATAGATTCCTCGCCTTTCCATGCATTGATAAGGCTGACACAGGGATTTCTTTACCATCTGACAATATTCCATTCTTGACATGGAATAATTATCTGTGGCTCCCTGGTTACAAAACCACCATGTGATTCTATTTTGATTTCCCCTGTTGCCAGTGAAAATCTGCCTCTGATTTTGGTCTAAGGTGATTCTACAACCCAGAGGAAGTGACTGATGACCATAGATCAGTGTTAACAGATAAACTCCAGGTCAGTGGGCGCAACCAGAGACCATCCTCCTAAGGGAAACAAAGCAGACCCACGTATGTAAACACTGCACAGTCTCCCTAGCATAAGAAACTAAAAAGGTAAATAAAACCCAAAAAGTATATTAATGTTGTGAAAGGTGAAGAAAGTGCTGTAAGGAATGAACAACTGAAACAAGAGAAAGAAGAAAAGAAAGAAGAAAGGGAAGATGATAGCTAAGACAACTGTACTACTGATTTCTATTGATTCAGTGAAGGCAGCAGTTAGTGCTTAATTTTTAAAATTTTTGACCAATTTGTATGCTTAAATCTGGCAATCTGAACAACTACTTTGGAGATAACAGTATGCAGTATAACAACCACAGTTGATTTCCTTAAAAAAATCCTTTTTAACTACATATGAGCAGCAAAAAGCTTTAGCAGGCATGGACATCAGGCTCACTTTACCTAGATCACGTGAGGAGTTTAATCTTACCCATCCTGTAGAGTCTCATCTCGAAGCACCAGGACACATTACCCTGACAAAATGTATTTATGTCTGAAGAATTCAGGAGCAACAGAAAGAGTAAAGCACACTCAGGTTTTCATCATGTCTACACAACCACAGTTATTGCAGTAAGGTTGATATGACTTTAATCATTGTACACTCTGTACAGAATTTCAGAAGTAATTTTTCAGAACTCAAACACACGCTCAATATTTTAAAGACTCGGTCTCTTTAAAAATTCTTTCACAATTTTCTCAGTGTGTTTTTTTTCATTGATATTCTTGTTTTATTGAAGTACAAATATCAGTGAGAGAGTTTTAAGATACCTTAACAAGATGGATTTGATAAATTAATACATTGCAAACAGTTTTCATAATGTTTTGTTATCATAGAAGGTGCATACATGATATTATACTTACAGACATTATTATACTGTATATCTCTTATCAGTAAATTAAGGGAGTATAGCTATTTGCATATCTTATTTTTATACCTGAATTATATCAGAGATTCAATGATTAATATTTTCTACCTTGTTATTTTCCTAGGGGTTGTCCATAGTACTAGAAGCTGACATAATATCCTGTTCAACCACCATTAGTGCAAATCCTGCGTCTCATAGAATTATGTAGAAGCACGGCGTTATCTATCCCAACTGTACTGTCCATACACAAACATCATGATTCTACCTTTCTATACCCCTTCCTTTGTCTACACCTGTCACAGATGGGGAATCCATTGTCATTCCACTAATTTAGGTGCCTCAACTCGACAACACAATCCAACACAGTCCAGCACTCCACAACAATAGTGAGTTATCTGAAGAAGTTGTCGACCATAACCATTTACAGCTCAACTTATTATGGCCCCGAGGTGTGTACTTCATTTTTATACTTTTCTGCTGGATGGTTAAGACCTAGATAGAACAAGACCTATATACCAACACATGTACTTTTTGTTTCTTATGAGGTCAGTGGAGTCCCCTCAGGGTTTCTCTTGTAGTCCTGTACCTTATTCTGTAAGATCCTTTGTCTGTGTCATCCATGTGGATGAGTCACGGCCAATGCTTGACCAGTTTGCTCTCTGTGAGAGCCTGAGAAAGTTTTCTCTCCATGTGACTCACCCCAGGCACACTATAGAGCTTCAGTCTCTTTCCTCTGTGGCTCCATAACCTCCTTGTTCAGAAAATTTGTGGCTCAACTGAGTTTCATGATGTTACAGTACAGGTTCTCCTATGTTCTGAGTGTTTGCTGACTTTGAATGGCTAGGACCAAAATGTTGGCTGGCCTTGTGGCTCTTCTATTTCTCCAATTTTGATCTGTGAACTTAGGTTGTTAACCATCCAGAAGAAAAGCTGATTAGTACCCTGCAGCATATGCTGTTCAGTTTTCCCTATCTGACTCAGTTGTTTTTAGTTCTTGTTGTACATTTCCATTGGTATTTCTGCTTTTCGCTTCTTATACGATGGAGGCTATATGATATTTACACATGTGTGTCTGGTTTATTTCACTTATGAGTATATGTTCAAGTGGCATCCACTTCAGTATAAATGCTTCAAGCTTATCTTTCTTAATAGCTGAGTAATACTCCATTATATAGAAATACCACATCTTTTTCAACCATTCCTCATGTGATGGACATCTTGGTTGTTTCCAAGATTTTGCTATCACACATTGTGCTGCTATAAACACAGGTACACATATATCAGTATGATATGATGTTTTCAGTTCCTCTGGGAAAATTCTCAGTAGGGGGATACCTGGCTTGAATGGGATTTCTAGTCCTACTCTTTTGAGGAGTCTCCACACTGACCTCCACAATGGTTGTACCAGTCTACATTCCCACCAGCAGTGGAGAAGTGTTCCATTTTCTCCACAACCTCTCCAACATTTGTTGTTGGTTGATTTCCTTACAATAGCCATTCTCTCTGGAGTGAGATGGTATCTCAGTGTGGTTTTTACTAGCATTTCACGGGTGACTAGTGATGAGGAGCATTTTTTAATGTATTTATTCACTTCTTTAATTTCGTCCTCTGAGAAGTGTGTATTCATCTCAGATGCCCATTTCTGAATTGGGTCTTTAAATTTGAGGGACCTGTTATATCTTAGTTCTTTATATATTGTAGAGAGCAGAACTTTGTCTGATTGCTTATTAGTTAGGATTTTTTTCAAAATTTATGGGTTGTCTTTTCACTCTGTTGACAATTTCTTTTGACATGCAGAAGCTCCTTAAGAAGAGTTGATCCCACTTGTTGATTCTTTCAAGTGCTTCCCGTGCGAATACATGTTTGTTCATGAACTCTTTACCTACCCCTATGTCTTCAAGAGTTCCTCCTACTTTCTCTTCCAGGAGATTGAGTGTTTCTGTTGTAATGTTTAGATCTTTAATCCAATTTGGCTTTACCTTAGTGCATGGTGATAGAGCTGGATCAAGTTTTGGTTTTCGGCATGTAGAAAGCCATGTTTTCCAGCGCCATTTGTTAAAGAGGCTATCTTTCTTCAAGTGAGCTTGTTTAGCCCCTTTGTTGAAGATTAGATGGCTGATTGTGATTGTAGATGCCTCTGCATCTTCGAATCTATTCCACTGATCCTCAGGTCTATTTTGTTGCCAATACCATGTTGATTTTATCACAGTGGCTTTGTGGTATAATTTCAAGTTTGGAATTGTGATTCCTCCTGCCTTGTCTTTACTGGCCAAGATTGCCTTTGCTATTCTAGGTCATTTGTGGTTCCAAATAAATTTCAGCAATGATTTCCCTTTGTCTGGGAGGTATGTTGGTGGCAATTTGATAGGGATTGCATTAAATCTGTACAGCAATTTTGGGAGTATGGCCGTCTTCATGATGTTGGTTCTTCCTATCGAGGAGCATGGAATATCTTTCCATTTTCTGAAATCCTCTATAATCTCTTTTCTTAGGGTATTGTAATTTTGTGTGAAAAGATCTTTGACTTCTTTTGGTTAAGTGAATCCCAAGGTATTTCATTTTCCATGGTGCTATTGTAAAAGGTATTGTTTCTATTGTTTCCCTTTCAGTGTGCTTGTTATCTATGTAGAGGAATGCTATTGACTTTTGAATATTGATTTTGTATCCTGCTATGCTACTGAATTTCCCTATCATTTCTCATAGTTTCTTATTGGAAGTTTTGGGGTCTTCCAAGTAAAGTATCATATCATCTGCAAATAGTGATAATTTAACTTCTTCTTTTCCTATTCTTATTCCCTTTATTTCTCCCTCTTTTCTAATGGCTGTTGCTAAGGATTCCAAGACTATATTGAATAGGAGGGGCGACAGAGGACATCCTTGTCTTGTACCTGATTTAAGAGTAGAAGATTTCAGTTTTTTCCCCTTTAGGATTATATAAGCTTTTGGGTTTTCATAGATGGCTTTTGTCAAGTTAAGATAGAGTCTATCTATTCTAATTTTCTGTAGGACCTTGAACATGAATGAGTGTTGGACTTTTTCAAAAGCTTTCTCTGCATGAATTGAGATGATCATGTAGTTTTTAGATTTCAGTCTATTAATATAGTGTATTACATTTATCGGTTTTCAAATATTGAACCATCTCTGCATCCTTGCGATGAATCCTACCTGGTCATGGTGTATGATCTTCTTGATGATTTGCTGTATTCTATTTGCCAGGATTTTGTTTAATATTTTTGCATCTATATTCATAAGGGAGACTGGCCCTCATTTTTGGTTGTGTCTTTCCCTGGTTTTGGAATCAGTATTATACTTGCCTGCAGAAATGATTTTCGGAGGACTGCTTCCTTTTCAACTTCATTGAAGAGTTTGTGGAGTGTGGGGATTATATCTTCTATAAATTTCTTGTAGGATTCAGCTGTGAATCCAACTGGACCTGGACTTTTTTTTGTCGGTAGGCTTTTTATTACATTTCATATTTCGTTGTCTGTTACAGGCTTGTTGAGAGTTGTTATATCTTCTTGATTCAGTTTTGGTAATTTGTACCTTTCGAGGAATCTGTCCATTTCTTCTGTATCTTCTATTCTGTGAGCGTAAAGCTTCTCGAAGTAACTATTGATAATCTTCTGAGTTTCCGCTGGGTCTGTGGTGATTTCATCCTTTTCATTCCTTATTCCTTGTACTTGAATTTTCTTTTGTCTCTTTTTGATGAGGTTGGCTAGAGGCTCATCAACTTTATTTAGTTTTCAAAGAACCCACTTTTTGATTTGTGGATTCTTTGAACTGTTTTCTTCATCTGAATTGAATTAATTGCTGCTCTAATGTTTGTGATTTCTTTCCGTCTTTGCACTCTGGGTTTTGTTTGCTCTTCTTTTTCCAGTTATCGGAGGTGCAACCTTAGGGTGCTAATTTGTTCCCGTTCTCTTTTCCTAATGTGTGAGTTCATAGCTATGATTTTCCCTCTAAGAACTGCTTTTATCGCATCCCATAAATTCTTCTAAGTTGTGCTTGAATTTTCATTGAATTGTAGATGCTGTTGAATTTCTTGTTTAACTTCTGCTGTGACCCATTGATTGCTGAGAAGGGTGTTGTTTAGTTTCCATGAATTTAGCGGGTTTTTTGTTTGTTTGTTT
>PVKA01043883.1:0-16509 GCA_004027165.1 Ctenomys sociabilis
AATTGTAATTCAAAGATATAGTATAAATCTTAAAACAAAAATTCAGATTAAGCAATATTTAGAAAATTAAATACTAATTAATTTAAACTTAAATGTTTCAAAACAATTGAACTAAGAAAAAGTTTTCATGATAGTAAAGAAATGCTAAGAATAAAACATAAGATAAATGCTGGAATGACAAATAAATGACCATCACTCCTGACAGTTTGGGGATAGGATATCGCACAAAGTTCTAGTGTGTTGTGGACATGGATAATGACCATGACACTTACTGGTGGCCTGGTGTCACTTGTGGGACTGAGCTACAGCTATTTCCTTGAAATCCACCCTGTAGTCCCATATGGAATCTTGACCCATAGGGTGCAAGAGAAGTCCATTTGTAGAGTGTGCTGATGGAAGTATTTTGCTGCTATATACAAAAGAATAACTGAAAAACTACTATTGTATACTCTTGTTCTCCTGTGTTTGTTTGCCTTATTTGGTGGGTTCTTTCCATTCTCATTCGTGGGGTTGTGATCATTTTGCTCCCTCTCCAGAACATCATTTAGTAGTCTCTGTAGGCTTGGCTTTGTCATCATGAAATTCTTTAGTTGTTCTTTGTCATGGAAGTATTTTACTTCTCCATTATACTTGAAAGAGAGTTTTGCAGGTATATCAGTATGGGTTGGAATTTATTTTCTTGCAAGACTTGAAGTACTTTACTCCATGCTCTTCTAGACTTGATGGTTTGTGAAGAGAAATCTGCCATTATTCTGACAGGTTTTCCTTTAAATGTGATCTGTTTCTTTTCTTTAGCGGTTTTTAGTATACTGTTCCTGTGCCCAATTTCTGGGATCTTGATTATTATATGTCTGGGGGTGGTTTTAATTGGATTGATGTTATTTGGAGTTCTATATGCTTCGGTGCCCTGAATGTCAGATTGTTGTCCCATATTTGGGAAGTTTTCTGCTATTACTTCTGCCCATATTCTTTTTATCTCATTTGTATTGACTCCTTCCTTCTCCTTGATGCCTATTAGTGTCACATTGTTCATCTTTGCATCATCTTGCAGGTGTTGAATTATTTTTTCCTGCATCATAGTTGTTTTTAAGAGATCTTTGCTTACTTTTTCACTAGTTGCAATGGTGTCTTTAAGGTCAGAGAGTCTATTTTCACTTTCACTCAAACAGATTTGCCAGCTTGTGATTGCGGTTTTCATTTCCTGTATGTCACTTTGGATCTGTTTCATACATTCTATTTCTTATATTGCTTATTCAGGCGATCCATCATTATTATATTCTGCTCTATTTTTTATCAGTGTATTCTTTAGAAGCACTTAGTACTTCTTTGATTATAGCTATCATTACATTTTTTTACTTCAGAAATTCTGATCTGATCTCTTCTATACCGTTCTTTACTTCCAACACTATTATTTCAGAGAATTCAGGTGTGTGATTTCCAGTTTCCTCTATGCTAGCGTCTTCTGCATTTGTTCTGGGTGGACTCAGGGCCTGAGACTGCTTTTGTTCCTTGTCTTTGTCATTTTGTATACCACTGAGTTTTGACCTTTAGTGTAGAGCTTCGATAGAGTTATCACCTTAGCATTAGGTCAGGATCTAGGAAGATCAGACTCCTCCAGGTGGCTGTGGCTTTGGTCTGGCTGCTGTTCTCCACTTCTTCCTGCTGCAGCCTTGCAGGTGAACCCTTTGTGTCACACTAGCAAGATGTTCTGCTCCTGAATCAGCTGGGTGGGTCTTGCCTCTAGCCTCTTTGCAGGGAGTTCTGCTGAAGAGTTCCATGCTGGTCCTGCGCTTTTAGTTGCTTCAGGACCAGGTATCCTGGGCTGTCTCACTCACACACCGGGCCTTAGCTCTGGTTCAGTTCAGGGTATGGTGGCCTGTACGGTCTCTGTCCATCTGATTCTTACCCCAGTAAAGTGCAGAGAGTGCTTGAATGTATGTTTCAGCTGCCTAGAAAAACGGTTGAGCTTTCTTTGTACCAGGGATCCTAGCAGGGAGCTTGGTACAGACCAGAAGTCCAGGCCCCCCCCTTTTTTTTTTGCAGAACTGGGGATTCAATACAGGCCCTTGTGCTTGCCAGGCAAGTGCTTACACTCCAGAAGTGACTGGAGAGTATCTCAAGAAACCAGAATGTACCTAACATTTAAGAAGGAAGGCAGTTTTTTCAAGATTATTGCAGTGGGAACAGGAGTAGTCAGGTGTCACTCTTTTCTGGCTGCTTAAGCAGGAACACCAATGCTATCCACTTTGTCTTACCTGCCAAAGAAAAATTGATTTGTGCATGTGTGAAAGGCACTATACGATATGCTTCATTCAGATCACTCCACTCTGTCTTCTTTGAGTCCAGTCCAAGGTGATAATAATGAAAACTACTAGAAGTTATATATTAGGTAAGGGCGGCAAACATCTGAAAGTAAGAGGCAGAAAGCACCCTACCTCTCTGGATGCTATGATTGCTGAAGTAAAGAAACTATGTGCCTAAAAGGAAGCATGAGGGAATTTTTGAAGAAAGGAAAAAAACCCACATGTTAAGTGAGAGAACTTATTGAGGGAGAAGTGCTGAGAAATTTTCATTCAGAGGAAGTAGAAAGAAGAATCTTTCTCAGAGGAACATTTGTACCTGGGCCATGAAGCAAAGACGATAATGGATTGGGGTGAGCAAAAGCTAGGGCCTATGAAAAATCTATAAAGGAATGTGGAGGTTAAAGAACAGCAAGGGATACAAAAATCATGGACCTAGCTACAGCAAAGATCGGTGGATTAGAGCAAAGTGTTTTCCTACATGTGTAAAGCAAGACTTAGGGATAGGTGAACAGAGGAAAGAACAAAAGTGGTTGTAAGTGGCCGGGAGTGTAGTGCAGTAGAAAGCACGTGCTTAGTGTGTCTGAGGCATTGGATTCCATGTCTAGCCCCAAGAGAGAGAAAGGGGGTGAGAAGCAGGAATAAGGAAGAAAGGAGGAGAAAGAGGAGGAAGAAGAGGAGTGGAAAGAAGAAAGAAAAAAAACTAAAGAGAAAAGTAAAGGAGAAAAAGGTTGGTGAGATACACAAAGAGGTACAGTTTTCTCAGAGTGCTTAAAAACTGAGCATAGAATTGCAGCCTATATAAAAGGTAGCCTATGTAGATGCATGATGCAGGGGCCTGCATCTGAGGAATGCTGTCCCAACACTGGGCTTTCCAATGCATTTAAAAGAGAAACCTAGAATTCTGTAGTGGAGTGCTCATGCTCACTACACTCAGAAGGAAGAAGTGCTGAGGGAACAAGAACATAAGCTTACTGGTTGCAATTAAGTTGCGACTCCTACACCATGCTTGTCGTCATGACCTGGAGATTAGGCACTGTGAAAGGACTATTATTCTTTTATTCCAAAATTTAGTTAGATGGGTAAAGTGGCTGCATTAATAAAAGTGAAAAAGAATAGCTTCCTTCCCATTTTTATTTGAGTACTGTTCTGGGAGGGCCATGAACCATATTTGCCCACTATCTCCAATCAGATGGTGTGAGGACCTTCAAGAAGTGATGAATGATGACAGCAGAAGAATGGACTTATGAATGGAAGTAGATGGTCTGCTTTGAGTGAAAGGGGCAGAATAGGGTGCAGTCTGAAGAAGGCCCAGACATCAGACAACAAACGCATAGACAAACTCGATAAGATAACTATTCAAGGGAGTATAAGCATATGTAGTGGGTGCTAAGAGGAGTAAAGGAAAATAGGAGCTAGCAGGTTTTTGTAGTTACATGTAAGGGGCTGAAAGGGGGACTTTCGCTGCCCCACAGTTATGGAAAAGTAAACTGTAAAATTATGGCTATTCAATCAGTTCTCTGAATTCATATTTGGACAATATAACTACCTTAATTGTAGCATCATTTAAAGCAACTTATGCACTGATGTGAGAAAAATATTAAATTTGTCTCAAACATATCAGGTTGGTCAAGATTCATGGACTATAGTATAAGTGAAAGTTTTGAATCCAGTGGCATTCTGAAGTTAATATTAAATTCTCATATAATAAGAGGATAACAATTACATAAAATGATAATCATTAATCACTGGGGGTATGAAAAGACATCTATGAATTCATCATACAGAAATATATCAACTGTTAATTCACTGATAAAATAAAATTATAGTGTGATAATATTACATAGAAAACAAAATGCCTATAATAAAGACTAAGTATTTCATTGGCATAGATATCAAACAATCAGTTCTTTCTCATGTGCCTAGTGAGAGTGAAATTCAGTACAACTATGTAGGAAAATCATTTCATTGTATCTACTAAAGCTGAACAAATACATACCCTATGTATGACTCAGAAGTTCAATTATTGGCTATATTCTCCTAACAAATGAGTTGTATATCTAGGAAAGGACATAAAAGGGGTGGTCACAGAATGGCTCATGATCATAAATGCAAAACCTCAAATTCTATTAACAATGGAAAAGATAGATAAGCCACACTGTAAACACAAGGAACAACTCCTATGAAATAATTGAGTCAGTTAGCTCTCATGCATGTTTTGCAAAGTGTAGTAGCACACATCTGTGATGCAGCTCTGCGGAAGTCTAAGACAGAAGGATCACCAAGTTTGAGACCAGACTGGGCAACTTAGTGAGACCTGGTCTCAAAGTGAATTTTTTTTTTTTTTGTCTTTTTGAGACAGGGTCTCACTATGCAGTTCAGGCTGGCCTTAAGCTCACTTTGTAGCTCAGGCTGGTCTCGAACTCACAACAATCCTCCTGCCTCAGCCTCCCAAGTGCTGGGATTACAGGCATGCGCCACCACACCCGGCTCCTCAAAGTGAATTATTAAAAGTGCTGGATATTTTGCTTCAGTAGTAAAGCACCCTTGGGTTTAGTCCCAAATACCATATACACACAATGAAGTATTTAATATTCTGTTTTCCCCAATTATATTTATATTGCTTTAAAATGTTGCTGAAGAGCAAAGCTTGACAGCACATTCTTGTCATTCCAGCTATTCACAAGACTGAGGCAGGAGGATCATGAGTTACAGACTAGCCTGGGCAAGTAAGAGATACCCATCTGAAAGCAAAATACAATGCCTGAACAAAAGTGAAAAGAAAGGACATTAATCCTACACTTAATATTTGCAGTGTACCTTCATGCAAAAGATTTAGATATTTGACTTCAACTTTCCCATACCTTATGTAATAGTAAATTGCATGGTTTTGGTTTTGTGTTGAAGTCCTCAACCTTCAGAATTGCTCCTACACAACATTTATGATCCCTGTAGTTTTTTACATTTTCATAGAGATTTCAGATTCATTCACTAGAAAATATTTGGGTGGTAAGTGTCTAATTAGACATTCCTGTTTCTGCCTCACTTTCATTTACCAGCCTGCTACAGAACTGTTCTTACAGCATCACTCATTCTTCATACAGGTAGGAACCTTGGCCTGTGCTAAGGCCCATCCCATGAGTGGCTCACTCAACTTCAACATGTTGGGCCCTGTGCATTCAGAATTATCTGCTGAAGGAATGCCTGGTGCCTGACACAGTTTTGAGGTTAATTTTGGCTGCATGAGACATTCCTGTGTTCTCTGCCCCTCTTACTAGTTTGAGGTTTATAGCTGACTTCTGATTTGTTGAATACTAATACATACATTGGTCAATGGTATGCACTGTTGGTGATGTTGAGGGCCATATGTGGAAGTGAACAAGCTGTTTTGAGGACCTGGTAAGACACCTTAATCCATGAATAGGTACAAACTGATGCTGAGCTTGTGAAAGTGCCATGAATATGTGTGTAATCTCCAAGGCACCTGATGAACTTGATTATATATTTTACTCTTTTCCCACTCTTATGCCCCCTCACAATGTCAAGCTAATTGCAGTTCCTCCTTTTGCAAGTGAGCAGTATGTAGAATAGGTCCAAATCTACTCAATAAGACTATGAAGTGAGAAGACAAAAATATTTTTTCTTACTGTAATCTGAGAATGGAAGAAGGGGATATATAGAAATAAATTTCAGGGAGGGAGGAATGGGTATAACTGTCCCCTAACAGGTGTCTATCCTTTAATTTCTTGGAAATATTCCTCAACCTGGGAGTTGAGCTGAATTTAGATTTGCGTATTAGATGTGGAAATAGATATTGGAGGTTCTCTACCTTGGAACATAGAACCAGGGATAGTACTAGAATGGGAACTGGCTCTTGCCCTGGACTCAGTACTCTGTTCTTTCCCCTGCATTCCCAACAGGCCCATCACTGTTATAACACTTTTATTCCTTCAACTAATTTTCAGTGGTTCCAAAAGTTGATTTTATTACTCAGTATGTTCATTGTGTCTCAACAATTTATCAATTTCCAGAAGCAAGAACTCCTGATATCTGGTTTTCATATAACTTTTCTCATGTTTCTTAACATGTTATAACTTGCATTTAGATGTTTCTCCAAAGCCTCATGTAGTCATAGGGCTTTTTGGAAGTTGCTATATGTACAGTGTGTGATTAATTAATTGGCAGGACAATACTGGGATTCAGGGTGCTTGGATTAAAGGTGTGTGACTGCTGGATCAGTCCACTGACTGGATTGGCAGCACCCTAATCCAAGTAGACTGGATACAATATATGGGAGGGAAAAAGGCTTGTCTTGCACTCTCTTACTTGATTTTGGTATCTCCCATTACTATGAACTATTGCCCCTCTACCATACACCACCCTGCCTTGGAGCCAGTTGAGTATGGAATGAAACTACTACAAACCGTGAGCTAAATAATTCTCCCTTAACGTTGGGTGATAGGCGTTTTGTCTCAGCAATAGAAAAAAGTAAGTAAGATAAGTAGTTTCCGCAAAACTGTTAGTCACACCCAAATTCTAACATCTTTAAATTTTGAGGTTAGCTGTTCAAACAGCTACTGAGCAAGAGTGACTATGCTACATTTGACTATACTTCCATGGATTTGATCATTAAAGAAACTGTTATGGTTTGTGTTTGGATGTCCCTTCAAAGCCTCAAGTGGTCATAGAAGTGTTGGGAGGGCAGGTTTTACTGAAGTGCCTGAATCTAGAGTATGTGATTGGTTCATTGTGCTGAGATCAGGGGGATGAGTGTTACACCTGCCCTAGGGTGAGAAGACTGCATATATTATAAAGAAGGGAAAGAAATTTGTTCTTCCCTTTCATATATATATATATATATATATATATATATATATATATATATATATATATATATATATATATATATTGTTCTCTTTCCTGGTACTGCATGCCATGCCCTGGGTGTACCATGCTGGCCACTGAGACTGGGCAAGGTGGTACATACCTGTAATCCCAGTGCTGGGGAGGCTGAGACAGGAGAATCACTACAAGTTCTGGTTGCATAGGGAGACTCTGTAAAAATACATAAATAAATAAAAGATTAAAAAATAATAATGCAACAAAACTAAAGTTTAAAACAGTATTTTTGTTAGAAGTATACCAATGTATTAGTTAGGGTTCACTACAGAAACTGACTTAATATTAAAATAGCACTATGTATATGATATAAAAGATTTATAAAATAGGCTTACAAGACCCATCAGCAGAGCCAGGGTCAGAATGCGAAAGGGCCATCTGTGCACAGGAGAGCCAAAGAATTCAGTTGGAGGTTGAGGGCCTGGAACTCACTGTACAGTCTGGTGTAAGTCCATCCTGGAAAGCCTAATGGTCTGTGTTGGAAGGCTGGAGTCTGTACTGGAAACCTGAAGGAACCGGAGATGATTATCCAAAGGCAATTGGGAAACGCTAAAGTTCCTTCAAAGAAGCAAAATGGAAGATTTCCTTCTTTCCCTTTTATTTCCCAAGCCCATCGGCTTGCACCACTGAAAACTAGGATGGGTTTCCTCCTTACTCTTCAATTTGTAAGTCACTCTTGTAGACACATTCCAATCTTATAAAAAATGGTTTTATATTTTAAAAAGCAAATGCAAAACTTTAATGAATATCATGAGAAAAACTAAACATGCATGCATATTATATTTTAATAAAGCCTACATGAATTATGAGAAAAGATTTTGTATTATAATTTTTTGTACAGGGTCTCACTATGCAGCTCAGACTTATAGTTATCATCCTGTCTGAGCCTCCCCAGTGCTGGGATTATAGGCGTGCACCACCACACCAAGTTTTGCTGGCTGGCCTGGTGTGAGGCCAGTATGGCATGTGGTACTGGGGATAGAATTTGTGTCTTTGCACTTGCCAGGCAGGTGCTTAGACTGCTGAGCTATCATACTGGCTTTTGGTATTATAAATGACAAAGAAAAATCTGGGTAGATAAATCCACAACTATAAATCATAAAAAGTATTGAGGTAAAGAAAATAATGAAGGGGAAATATCCTAAGTGATAAAAAAACTCAGTGTGACAATAAAACAGGGCTTCTCTGGAATAGGAGTTGATCAGTTAATTCATGGAAAAGGATAACAAGTCTATAAATCAATCCAGGTATAATAGAAAAGGGAAAAAGAAATGGAAAGAGTTTAACTGCATTCTAGAAAAGCTACAGAATTAATATGTGCAGGGAAATCTCTTTTAACTTGGGAAGAGATGAAGCTTCTGTATCTCTATTATTCCTACCCCTTCTGCCATCTATGTAAGACCTCAGATAGAGATGGCCACCTGACTCCAGCTTTGCTCCTTCATTCTTCCTTACAGTACTAAAAGGCTTTGGTTTTAGGTGGGGCTATCTCAGCTCGGCTAAGGGTTCTAGATGGCAAATGTAGCAGAAATTTAACCTTTCTCTGAAGGCAGAGGCAACACTGACACCAGAGATTGGAGACTAGTTGGACCCTGTTCTCATCTCTTAGAGGCGTCATGCAGGAAGAAGGCCTTTTACTTCCTCTTCAGAGGTCTTCTGAAAGTGAGATCCATGATCCCAGGAGGCAGGAATGAGATCTGCAGAAATCAAGACATCTCTTTCATTCCAGTGTCCAGTTAAGGACCTGAGCAAATACTTAGAGAACCACCTACTCTGAAACAGTGAACATGCCAGAGCTCCATCTCCACTGTCAGTTCTGAAAAGCCTCAGGCTGGGGTATTAAGATGAAATATTTCTTCACTTCCTTGCAATAGTCTCAGGATGGTGAGGTCCTGGTTGATTTGGGGGGTGCTCAGCACAGTAGATGGGAAGGGAACCATTCTCTGATAGGAGTCAAGGTGGAGACACTAAAGAGCAACCCATCTGAGAATAGAGGGCTCAAATAGAATCCAAAATCTGCTCTCAACAACGAGGTTCTCATTGCAGGACCATCGTAGTGAAGTGTTCCCTCACTTCTCTTCTATATAGTTTGGATTTGGTATGAGCTGTCAACTGTAAGCCAGAAGGAAGGGACTTGGGTCCTGTCAGGAGTGTAGATGAAGATCTTTTTAAAATATATTTTAATAATTTTATTGAGAAATAAGTAGCAATGAGATAGTTTCAAAACAGGTTAATATTGACCTTGTCAGATACAAAAGTTACATTTTTTGTTACATAGGTCTTTATCTTGGTCTTAACCATCCAGAAAAAAAGTATAAAAATGAGGTGTAAAAATTAAAGCCATATTAATATTCTGAGCTGTAAAAGGCTCAAGCGAACAACTTCTGACATTGCCAGTCCTATGGGTAACCCACTACTGTTATGGACTACTGGACTATATTGGATTCTTTTGCTGAATTCACATGCCTACAATGTTTGAGTGGCAATGGAATACCCATCTCTGACAAAACTAAACAAAAAAGGGGGAAGGGCTACTTTGTGTCTGTATATACAAAATAGGATAGATTTACAGCTAATTTCTCTTAATTCAATGAATAGAAAGATGTGTTCTAATTGTGTTTGTGGAAAGGATATCATGTCTGCACCTTGCACAATGAATAACCAGTAAGACAACAATATGCAATGTATTAATTATTGAAACAGTCCTACTAATCAGTTTTTAAGCTATCTCATTGCTATTTCTTTCTCAATATAATTATTTAAAAACAGGTTAGTAGTACAGTTACAATAATTAACACATTGCATATTGTTGTCTTTGTAGTAGTTATTCCTAGTACAAGATGCAGATATGGGAGCTGGGGAGATGTCTCAGTGGAATAAGTGCTTCTCTGGCAAGCACAGGGCCTGAGTTCAATACCCAGTTCCACCAAAAAAAAAAGATGCAGACATGATATCTTTTCTAAATACTGTTAGTTAAAAACCTTATTCTCACTGAACTAAGAGAAAGTAGCTATATATTTATGCTATTTTGTATATACATATATATTTTTCCCATTACAAAATGGTCCATTAATATTCCCTTTTTTGTTTACTTTTGTCAGAGATGTATATTCCACTGCCATTCACAAATTGTAGGTGTATATGTTCATCAGAATAATTCAATATCGTCCAGTAGTCTATAATAGTAGTGGGTTTAGATGAAGATCTTAACAAAGCATTGAGGAGAACACCCAACCAGAAGGTATTCATGTCCTTACCCTAGTTATTAGGAAGAAAGTCATTAGGAAGCCTGGAGATATATGGCTGGAGGCTACTTAAAAAGCAAAGAAGAAATGGATTTTTTCTTCACTTTCTTTTTGCTCTTGTTTTTATTTTGCCTCCACACTCCCTTAATCAGTAGCTATAAGATAAAAGCATACAAGCTCATGGTTTCAAGTTTTAGCTCAAGAGAAAGTAATATCCTTTAAGCATGCTGATAAGGTTCAGAACCCAAAGTCCAGACCATAGATGAGGAGTGTAAAACCTCAGGGTATCAAAACAAACTGAAAAGGACATCCACCTGAGAAATAAACAGGAACTTATTTTTCTCTTGTATGTAAACAGAGTTCATTTTATTTGTTAAAGGAATGAAACAAGGACCTTCAGAAAGACTCCTTTTAAGCCTCTTTGTTGCTCTCTTGTGGCTAAAGTGCTATAAAACTGACACTATATCACCAGTCACTTTCCTTTCAATGTGGGAATTGGAAATAAGACCAACAATCAGAACAACATTCCCATATGAGACACAATCTGGACTTTCATAAGCATACGTGTGAACACATAGAAGACTTCGAGTTCTTATTCAGAATGACTAACCCACCTGAGATTAATAATGTGGTGATAGTATTGGAGGGGGGTCTACTTGTTATCTTACTACTATTCTGAACCAACCCTTCCCATGAAGAATCACTTCTTCTGCCCTTGATAGATCTTTAATGACCTCTGTAGCACACTCAAAAGCTTCACTAGCAGCCTAAAGCATTAGTTCTCTTTAAAACATATAGGGAGAGCCCACACTGGTAATGATTGACTCTTCTTTGGAAGGTACCTTTCTTGATACTTCTGTGTTCTTCAACAGCTATCAAGTTTCTATGGGTTGCCAGCTAGATCCATAATTCCTGTGTCAAATATTAGAAATGAGAAGCCCCTAAAAAGACCCCACTATCTTGGCAAAGCCAACCTCTGAAAGACTTGAAATACCTGTTCAAGTACATTTCAGTTAAGGGAGGAGTGAAACAGAAGACTTTTCCTATCCTTTACATTGTACATAGGCTACCAGCCCCAGGATGAGTCTAACTCTTACACCCATAATCCTAGTGCTAAATTAAAACTTCTCTTTCTGATGTGCTCTTTCTTTTGGTTCTTCCAAAGCAGGAATCTGTCTACCTCCGTGATATTATGGCACAAAAGTTCCCTTATCTTGAAATCAGTACCTGTTGTGGCCTATGAGGGGCTTAGAAATTCCTTTTCTCCTTAGCTGTTTACTCCTCAAGTCAACTAAGTGGTGGTGGAGGTTTTAGGAGAATAGGAAAACAAGGAGCATTCAGTGCCCCATCGGCATGTTTTGGCTGTAGGGAAATCTGATACAAGACAGGCGGGGGGGGGGGGGGGGGGGGGGGGGGGGGGGGGGGGGGGGGGGGGGGGGGGTAGGGGGAGAGAGGGCAATGTGTCATTCTTGATCTTAAGAGCCCTCTGACCCCAGGCTAGGCAGACATTCTTGTGAATTCTGACTCAACACTTCTTGAAACCTGAGTCCAACAGAATCTCAATAGGAATGCATGAAGGAGATCTGGAAATGTGGGTTCAGGGATGGAAGACAGAGAAAACAGGAGTATGGAACAAAGGCAGTGCACATTATCTCAGGAAGGAATCTTTCCATTACTTACAAGGTTGCCTTTAGTATTTGCACTGAGCTAATGCCAGCACAGATCATCCCAACAGTAATGTCCTTGCCTAGCATGTGTGAGGCTCTGGGTTTAATCTGAGCCACACAATTAGAAAAATGAACAGTGATCTTGACTCCAGCTAGGTTTTTGTCCTTTTGATCATTTTATTTCCTGAGGTCCTGAAAGATAAAGTAAGACAGTTCTTCAGCCTGTAGTCCTGTGTTCTTTTCCTGGACTCCTTGTCTTTATAGAAGTAGCAGGTGATGATGCAGTCAGTTCACACTCAAGGGTCAGTGTTTGGGAAGCACAAATGAGCAGAAGGGTAATTAATAATAAGGGTTCAAATCAGGAGTTGATTACTCAAGGCGCATGCAGCCTGCTGTGGGAAGATAGGATAAGGACGGGATGCTTTTTGTCTTCTGCCAGCAAGAACTGCTGTTCTTCTGCCATCTCTCACCCTGCCTTGGAGCCAGCTGATTATAGACTGACACCTCCACAAACTGTGAGTTAAAGAAACCTTTTATAATTAATCTTTGGCTTTGGTTATTTTGTCTCAGCAATGAGAGAAAAGTAACCAGGACAACTGTGTAATGAAGGATGATAAGCAACCAGATGAAAACATACACAGGGTGAGCTCTGTAAGAGTCCTGGGCTCAGGAGCACCCATTCCTGTAGCATCTCATGCACCATCCTCCTAGTATGTAGATGATTTCACCACCTTGAAAATACTGGTGCCAGAGATATAGCTCATCAGCATAAGCATCTGCCTAGTAAGTTCAAGGTTGTGGATTCCATTCTCAGTAACGCAAAAAAAAAAAAAAAAAAAAAAAAAAAAAAAAAAAAAAAAAAAAAAAAAAAAAAAAAAAAAAAAAAAAAAAAAAAAAAAAAAAAAAAAAAAAAAAAAAAAAAAAAAAAAAAAAAAAAAAAAAAAAAAAAAAAAAAAAAAAAAAAAAAAAAAAAAAAAAAAAAAAAAAAAACTTAAAAAGGGTAGGCCAAATAGCTCAGCAGATGAAAACAGCTGCAAGCAGGTGCAGGGACTAGGGGTTTGATCCCTGGGCCTGCTGTGCTGGCCCCGCCTCTGGGGTACACTGAGATGGCAACTGAGACTGGGCATGGTGGCCCACACCTGGAATCCTAGCACTTGGGAGGCTGTAAACAGGAGAATCACTATGTCCGTTCTAGTTGTGAGACCCTGAACACCCTGTAGACCCTCCCCTAAAATACAGAAAAGACAAAAGTACTGGGAATTTGTAGTCCAGACATTTTCTTGAAGTCTTCATTATGTAGGCATGAATGATAATTAACTATATTTGCAGCCTCTTCTCTCCTCACTGCAGGCTAGGAGGTAGAGCTGTAAATTCCAAACTTCAACAATGGCAGTTCTTTTTTTTTTCTTTCAATGATCAGCTTCTATGTAGAAACCCATCAAGATTTACCTTATTAGACCAAAACAGGTTCCTATTCCAGAAAGTTCCATGGAATTAGGAGCTCTGTGAGAAAAAGTACGGTCTTGTTCAGAGAAAAAAACACTAAAAAGATTCTCTTAGCACTCTGTATCAGTCAGTATTAGAAAGATTTTCCAACTTTCTCTAGATTTAATAGAAGATATTCACATACGTAAGAATTTACAAGATTTCCCTATAATGGCTGTCCATACAGGCAGGTGTGGAAGAGTGCCAAAGTTTTTCTGCACACTTGAGATCTGAAGGATCCAGTCGAAGGCCTGGAGTTCATCTAGTGTTCCTTGGGAGTCTGTATCTGGAGGGCCTCCACTGGAGTCAGAAAAATCTGTGCTTGAACGCGGAAGAATATTCTCTGGGAGCCAGGAGATGGCATTGAAGGTCAAGCCGAAGGCTGGAGCTCCTCCAAATGATCAAGCCATCCTTCCTTCTTCATTTCCCTTCCCTGCCATTTTGTAGACAATGCTCCCTAGGGTGGGTTTCCCATACCCAGAACTGTGGCTGATGCATGTGAGGTAACAGTCACAGGCGTACAAAGAGACTGAGAGTCATGGGGGGCCAAGACTTTGCCTACAACAGTGAGAAAAATATTAATTGTAGTTATCTCAAACACAGAAGTTTCAAATGATTTCTACTTTTTTCCTCACACACACTTCTGAGTTGTTGGGATTTTATGAATAATTCACATGAGCTAAAAATTTGTATAATCTGAAAAATAGCTACTTATTCTGAAGAGTAATACGGCATGCATACTCTAGCAAGAGTCCCCGTTCTCTGTTATCCAGGAGTGCCTGGTGATGGGGTTGGGAGTTATGAGGAAGATTTTCCACCTGCTCCCATTATTTTCACACTGTTCAAACGTTAAGATTCTTTTCTGCATGTGTGAATTTAAGCTATGTGGGATCAGTGTGTCATTTCATCCTAGGTGCCTAAGTAGAGTGCTGAACATTTGTAGCAGTTACTTATCTTGATTTTTAAAGCCTTTTCCACAAGAAGATTATTTCCTGCAAAGTTCTGTGATGACAGCAAGAGGCCAAGGGTGTGACTCAGTCATACCGTCCATATTTAGCACACCTAAGACCCTAGGTTCTGCTGGCAGCCTTCTCCTCTACAAAAAGAGAAAGAAATTCAATTTTTGGTCTGTGTGTTCTGCATGCATGAGATCCTGGATTTGAAAATTATATATATATATATATATATATATATATATATATATATATATATATATATATATATATCACAGTGATACATGCACCTCTAATCACAGTTACTCAGAAGGCTAGGCACAAAAATAAGAATTGGTTCAATGCAAAAGTTCAAGGGCCATCTAGGCAATGTAATAAGATTCTGTCCCAAGCTGAAAAAAGACAAGCAACTCCAAAGAAGCTCAAGTTTTCGTTGTCTTCTGGGAGACAATAGGTACACTAGCTCCCAAGTCTGTATAATATTTAATTTCATGTTTGTTTGTTTTGTGTTTTGAGATGGGGTCTTGCTATGCAGTTCAGGCTGACTTTGAACTGACTGAACTGACTGTGTTGCCCGGGCTGGCCTTGAACTTACAACAATCTTCCTGCCTCAGATCCCATGTGCTGGGATTACAAATGTGTGTCACCATGCCTGGCTGTTAGTGTATAATCTGTAGAATCACTTTGTCAAACAATACATTCTACAGTTATTGGGATTTTGCGTGTGATTTTATTGAATCTTTAAAATAATAAAGAGGACAGACTTTCTTATAATATTCAGTTTCCCAGTCAGTAAACATAGCACATCTCTCTGTTAAAGCTATCATTAGTATTGATGTTACTTTACAAGGACTGACACAATGGGGTTTTATACACTGAGTACTTAAAACAATAGAAATGCTTTGTCTTAACATTTCTAGAGCATAGAAGATTAAAATGTCTGAGTGGACGATTTCTTCTGAGGGCTGAGAGAGAATTTAACTTCTGCGTCCTGAAAGCATAACTTCACTCTTCACATGACTTTCTTCCTCTGTTTAATGCCTGCCTGTGTCCAAATATTCATTTTACATAAACACATTAGTTATGGTGTATTATGGCTTCTCCCATTATAATTTTATCCAGTTTTAAATCCATACACACATTTTTTTTTCACAGCAGCACCTCATTTCTCAGTACCAAAATCAAAATTACTTTGGGTAACCCAAATGCTAGAATACCTCACCTGGGTGGCTTACACAACATAAATTTATTGTATCCCAGTTCTAGAGGCTAAGGATCTAAAATTGAGGCAGCAGTTGGATTCCTTTCTTTTGAGTGCTGTGAAAGGAGCTGTTGCAAACCTGTCTTGTGTGTGTCTTTTCCCTCACTCTGTGTCTATCACTGTATCCAAATTTCCCCTTTTTTGTAAGTCTCTCAGAGCATAACCTAACTCAATCTGCAATGACCCTGTTTTCAAACAGGATCACAATCTGAGGTATTAAGAATTAGAATTTCAATACATAAATTAGGTATGGAGTGATGTAATTTAAGCTGTAACAGCTTAAACTTGAATAAAGTTTAATTTTTTCTATATTAGTCTTTGTTAGATTTATTCCATAGTCCTCACGTGGACTGTCAATTTATTGCATCCCATCTCTGATTGCATCCTTCAACATATGCACTGTGTTAAGCAATGGGATTCTATTAAGAAATTCTCCTGGAGTGGGCCTCGCTGTCTTGGGAGGTCTCTGGGGCTGGGCAGGCGTGGACGGGATCGAGGAGGCTGCTGGAGTCATAAGAAACATAAAGTACATGTGTTGGTATATAAGTCTTGCTCTATCTAGGTCTTAACCATCCAGCAGAAAAGTACGGTATAATAATGTCTGTAAGTATAATATCATGTATACACCTTCTATGTACGATACCAAAACATGAAAACAGTTTGCAATGTATTAATTTATCAAATCCATCTTGTCAAGGT
>PVKA01043884.1:0-16541 GCA_004027165.1 Ctenomys sociabilis
AAAAAAAAAAAAAAAAAAAGCCATGTCAGAACATGGTAAGTAGTCAGCTAACAGCCAGAAAGGCTGCCCTTGTGAAAAGCAGAATTTTCCAGAACCTTAAACTTAATCTCCTATGTACTACTACTGAGAAAATTATTTTTGTGTTTCCCACCACCCAAGTTACTGTACTGTTTGGTAGCATCCTTCACAGGCTAACTACATTCCCTTAGTTGCAGCAGTGCTGGAAAACCACATCTCATTTTGCACACCTGAGGGGCTTCCCCTGTGCCTGAGGAAAGAGAAAAGAACAAAAAGAAAATGGAAGGAAGACAAAGAGGAGGAAGGGGAGGGCAGAAATTACAACCCCCGAAATACAGGGCAATAAGGTGTAGGGGATTATATATATATATATGTATGTATGTATATGCAAAATGAAAGAAAAAGAATAGTCAGTAAAACTCTCAAGAGCCCCAGAGGAGCAGTAGCACCCTCCCCTTGCCATGGTGAGACCCGCCCAGTCAGCCACACTCAGGCCCCTGCTCTCTTTGGAGCATGACTGCTTTACCTCCTGTGCCCATCACATTCCCCTCTCCACGTCTGAAATCTGCTGTCCTTATCTAGCCTCATGGACACTCTGTTCACCGTGAGTGACCCAGGCCACGCTGGAGCACGACACCTCAACTGAGTATCACTCAGTGTTGCACAGCTGTAATTGCAGCCCTCCGAAGGCAGAGGCAGAAGGATTGTTGTAAGTCTGACACGAGCCTGAACTACATAGTCTGACCCAGTCTCAAACAAAAACAGAAAGCAAAAGAAAAAATAAGCAAACCAAAAAAATAACAAACCTGAATTTGATCGCTTCACTCTTTTGCTTAAGATATTTCAACTGTGTTCATAAAAATAACCCAAATTCCTAAGCTGATCACTTTTATACCCAAAGCCCTTTGTATATTAATTCCCCAAAAGGGAAGGAAAGAGGTGGTATACAAAGAGAAACTGGCACACAAATTGTGTAAAATGCTATACAGAGTGAAGAAATTTTTTTGTATAGGACCTTTGGAAAACCCAAATTTTAAAAATGGAATCTGAGAAGAGTGGGACATCCTGTATCAGCACCCAGCCAGAGTAGAAGGTCTCAGCCTCCTGGGGGAGCCTAGTGTTCTCCCTCATTAATTTCCCTGAACCCTTCCTGGGTCCTCCTCATGCTCAGAACACGGGCACCTACATTTTCACCTTTGCGCAGGCTCTTCTCTGGCCCTCTCCTAAGTCATCCCCAGAAAGTGGGTTTCATCCTTTATTGGACAGAGCTTCTCCCCAGAGCTCTGATGCTGTCCCCGATCCCATACCATCCCACATACCTCACAGTCTGCTCTGCCATCCCCTTCCCACAAGCATAAGCCTACCCACTGCCCACTTCCTTCCCAGAGAAACCCCACAGCCTCCCACAACTTTATGCCTGTCTCAGAGCTTTCATTTCCCCTTCAGCCCTCCATCATTGGTCCCCTCCCACCTCTGCCTCTTCTCTGTCTTCTTCTCAATCCCACTACAAGAGTGGAAATGGCCCAGCCAGATACGGGATGGTCGATGGGCTTACTGTACACCGTGAAGGCAGAGGCAGGAGGATTACATAGTTTGACCCAGTCTCAAAACAAAAATCAAAAAGAAAAGGAAAAAAAATAAAAACCAACAAACCTGAATTTGATCACTTCAGTCTTTTGCTTAAAATATTTCAATAATTCCATTTCAAAATTCTTGATTTGATCTGTGTTCTTCTGCATTTCAATTTGATCTGTGTTCTTCTGCATTTCCATTTGTAGTCTTTTCTCTCTCTTCTTTGCTACCATGCCCTGATTTCTTATTTTTATATGTTTTTCATATTGTTCTTAGTCCTTTTCTGAAATCTCTGGGTTTCATTTCTATCTCAAATCTACATAAAATCCTTACCCACTCATGCTAAGGACTACTCCCACTGTATTAAATTTTGAAGCATCAGAACATGTGTTATCAGGTGTGGGAGACAGTTTATGAGTCTAAACACCTGCCTAGCAAGTGAAAGGACCCAAGTTCATCCCTGGTACTACATGTAATACTTGCCCTGGACCATGCTGGCTTAAAACTGGGCATTGTGGCACACACTTATAATACCAGCAGTGGAGAGGTTGAGACAACAGGATTAGTACCAATTCAAGCTGCATTGTGAGGCCTTGTGTCAATCACTCAAAAAACACTATGTTATCACCTGAGCCATAGATTCTTGTAAGTAAATATAAATACATAACCCATAAATAAGACATTTATATTATAATGTAGTATATAAGAAAAAAAATAAAATCTACAGAACACATGGCTATTGGATAAATTAAAAATTACTTATACATTCAGGATGAACTTTCTATCTTCAATAAATAAATAAATAAATAAAATTACTTATACAGGGCCCAGGCAGACAACTCAGTAGAATAAGTGCTTGCCTGGCAAGCACAAGGTCCTGAGTTCAATCCCCAGTCACACACACACACACACACACACAAATAAAACTTATCCGTGCATAAAATGAACTCACAAGAATAGGAAACCCACAAGAAACAAAATAAATAGAGAGAAAAAATATGCAAAATTGAAAGCTAACATTTGAGATTCCAAGAACACTATCAGGCTTTCATTCCCAACAGTTTAGTCTATCGTATGTATTTAATAAATGTACAAAGTCAGAGAGATCCTTTATCAGATCATTGATGAATCTAATTATGAAAAAAAAAATCCAAATAGGATGGAAAAGATATCTTGTGATCAATTTAGGCTTTGGTTAGATTTTTTTATCTTCTCCTTTCCAAAAATTTTAATTACAAATCAGTGCTCACATAAATCTGGAGAAGAAAACAAATGAACAATAAGAAATGTTTCCAAGTTCTAACAGCACTAGTTTATTCAGCAGAGGCAAACACAAAGTCTTCTCTACAGACCCACAGTCAAAAACCTTCCTTTTTCTGATACAGCTAGTCTTTGTTTTCACAGTTTAGGTACCCAGTAATTTCCAAATTTACCACATTAAGTTACCCTGGATTAAATAAAATCAATTCTCGAACAAGATAGAAGGACAGCTCACATTTCAGGTTTCACGGTATGTCATCAGTCAGTAATTGTATGTGTCAATAATTGTGTGTGCGCGAACTCTGCCCCTAGCTCTTCAGGTCACAGATCACTGTGGCAATAACAAATGGACATGTAATCAGTGATTAATTTCATCATTTATTTCCAAGTTTTCCAGTGACTACTGTCCTGTCTATCCTGTATGGTCCTGTCCTATTATGCTCTGCACTGTGCATAGAAAGCAAACCATGAAGTTGTGTCTTTATGTCCCAGTAACAAATCCAGGTGACATCTTACATGAATGGATACTAGAATGGAAACTAAGCAACAAAGCCAAAAATGACAGTGGCAACAGAAAACTGACAAAACTGGAGGTGCAATTTCAATTTAATGAAAAAATTACATTAGAAGTAATGACAGAATGTGTGGATGGTATTATGGGTGCTGTTTGAGGGACTGCAGATAGGAATCTGGAGGAACTTGGGGCCAAGAAGATGGCAGCCAGATGAGGAAGTTTTTTTTTTTAATTTTTATTTTATTGAACTACAAATATCAATGAGACAGTTTTAAGATAACTTGACAAGATGGATTTGATAAATTAATACATTGCAAATTGTTTTCACAATGTTTTGGTATCATAGAAGGTGCATACATGATATTATACTTACAGACATTATTATAGTGTATGTCTCTTATCAGTAAATTAAGACTGTAGCTGTTTGTGTATCTTATTTTTTATACCTGAATTACATCAAAGATTCAATAATCAATGCTTTCTACCTTGTTATTTTCCTAGTGGTTGTCCATAGAACTAGAAGCTGACATACTATCCTGTCCAACCACCATTAGTGCAAATCTTGCCTCTCATAGATTTATGTAGAAGCACAGAGTTATCTATCCGAATTGTACTGTCCATACACACACATCATGATTCTTCCTTTCTATACCCCTTCCTTTGTCTACACTTGTCAAAGATGCACACTCCATTGTCATTCAACTAATTTAGGTGCCTAAACTCTATGACACAGTCCAACACAGTCCAGCATTCCACAACAATAGTGAGTTATCTGAAGAAGGTGAGAAGGAGAATGGTGTGCGCCACCGAGGGATACAGCAGAACCTTCCTAATGAAGGACCTCTCAGAGAGAGAGAGAGAGAGAGAGAGAGAGAGAGAGAGAGAGAGAGAGAGAGAGAGAGAGAGAGAGAGAGAGAGAGAGAGAGAGAGAGAGAGAGAGAGAGAGAGAGAGAGAGAGAGAGAGACAGAGAGAGAGAGACAGAGAGAGAGACAGAGAGACAGAGACAGAGAGAGAGACAGAGAGACAGAGAGACAGAGAGAGAGAGAGCCTAATGGCACTTTCCAAACTCAAAGTGTAAACTGTTGAAAACTGATCCAAGTTTGAAGAGTAAAAAATTTACAAATGCAAGAGAAGATATTCTGTATCTTTATGCTCTATGACAAGCCATGCACTTTTCAAAATACTCTCAGTAAGTTTTCAAAAGCTAAACACTCTAATTGTGGCTTTCCAAATTTTTTAATCAGAGTATATTATATAAAAACTAGTTTTACTGTTGTTTACTCTTCTTTGTGTATATAACCAATAGTCAAGAGATTTAAGAATATTTTGAAAAACATGTTTAATAGTCATTTCTTGATCATAAATTCCTCCTGAGTTATTGAATCCTTCTACATAGATTCACTTAGGGAATGAATTTGTTAGTTCTGTATTAATATGCAAAACCACCAGTAGACTTAATATTCTAAAATATGGAATCAAAGTTGTAAAAAATCTGGAGTACATTAAGCACAGGTGTATGCAGTAAGTGGAAGGGTATCTTTCTTGAGATATTATCACTTCATCTTTCTTCAAGAATATCTTAATCCTTTGATGTTTGCAGATAACTATGCACATTGAATTAGAATTCTGATATCATTCTGCTTTTAGCATTAGTTTAACTTGAATACCATGCCAAATCATTGCTGAGCACACCAATCTTGAACATATTTATACAAGAGTACTTCTTGCTTATTTTCCAGAATTCAATATTTAGTTAATACAGTAATCCCCCTATTATGGCTTGTATCTAGATGTCCCTCCATAGCTTCATGGACTCATAGGTGTTGCTTTTCAGAGATGGTTGGATCTAGAGTGTATCATGTGGGGATCAAGGGTGTGTGGTTACTAAATCAGTCTGCCGCTTGGTTTGGCATAGTTCTTACTTTGGATAATGGAAGTCTCACACGCAGCCTGGATAGAATATAATGGACAGAAAGACGACTGCTGTCATGCCAGGCTGCTTTGCTCCTTTGCTACTTGCTGCTTGGCTGGCCCCTGTCCTCTGCCTGCCATAAAGCTTTTTCCATGTGCTGTGCACCTCTGTCAGGCCATCCTGCCATCTAGCCAGAAAACTATGAACTGAAACCCCTATAAACTTACAACTGCAGTAAACTTCTTTAACTTCTGCTGTTGGGTATTTTGTCTCAGCAACAACAAAAGTAACAGAAATACCCTATTCAGTGGTTTTCCTCTAATCAGTTTTGGTCAAGCATGGTCCAAAAATAAATGGAAGGTTCAATAAATGAACAATTCCAAAGTTACAAATTGTACATTATGACTGCTGTGTCACAATTTTCTACTGAAACTAGCCCAGTATGTTCTGCCATTATATTATAATTCACTGAATATTTGCAAAATGAAGACAATACTAAAACATTTTTAGAGAATTCTCTGAATGCTTATTCTGCCCTGTGAAAAAGTGAATCACATATACTATGCTTCCACTTATATATGTCAGATTTTCCTACAGCTAATTTATAGCAAAAAAATAAAAATAAAAAGTAATTGGGGTTTAGTATTATGCAGTCTTTCTCTACATTCACTTAGGTCCAAAATTACTTTATTGACTTCAGAGATTAAGATAACTTTCCACTGTGCTGCAATCTCAGCACTGATAAATCCTACTCTACAATTACCTCTTCGATGCAGCTTCTTAAGGCACCAATGTAAAACGTGGGCTGCAGTGGTATCTCTGAGGGTTTATAGAATCTGTCAACACCTTCATTTCTCTATTTTGCTGTCATAGAACAAGCAGAGGCTTCTAATGGATAAGCAGCCCCTAAATGCCCTGTAAAGAAGAATCAGAAAATTTAGAATACTGCATAAATATGATGTACTGTACAAAAAAAAGATATGAGGCTTTTATAAACAAGATTATAGAACTGTACACAGAATACATGGATCATATGTCCAACTCGTGGGTCATTAAGTCTAAATGGTGTGCCTCGGCTATAATTCTGAACAACTCAGACTTAGGGGTAGTTCGTTAAACAGGGAGGTCATTAAGAATGTCTGTGCAGGTTTCATCTCCATATGATTCACTTCTTCCTCCCCTGCCCCTCCAGAACCAGCACAGCCTGCCCTGTGAGTGAGAACTTCCACCACACTCTCGGGACCACTCAGCCTAAGTCCAACCATAGGCCCTGCAAGATTGTGGGAGAGCTTCTGCTCTCTCCTACACTCACCATACCAAGAAAAGGCCTACAACATAAGAAAAACCTTTCCCTGCATTCTGCGTACCTCTCCTGACCCACCAGAGCTAGATAGCCTGCCCTGCATGCCACATCCAGCCCAACCCAGGCCCAGCAAGTGTGGGGGAGAGCTTCCAGCTTCTCTGTGGCTGCAGGATGCCTCCAGACCAAACCTCAGGCATGCTTCATGAGTGACACCACCTATGGTGCCCTTGAAACCCCTCCATCCATCTGGAACCCCAGGCCTCAAGCGAGCCCAGTGAGTGAGAACTCCTGTGGCATTCTCGAGACCCCCAGATCCATCCCAAGCCCAGGCAGGGCTAGTGTGTGGGAGAGCTTCTGTTGGGCCAGGGACACAACAGAGGGACACCACAAGTTGACAGTTGTGCGATAGGGGCACAACAGGTTAGCTTCCAAGGGCTTCAGCAGGAAGGAGCTGGAAGACCCAAGCAAAGCATAATGATAAAATCAAACTTAATAGAGCAGCAACAGAATTTCAGTAGGTGCTAAGGATATAACTGCACCTAAGCTCTACAACAAAGGTCAGAAGTGAGTGCTATACAGAATAATAAAGAAAAGGAACAAAATGCACTCAGGCCCCAAGCTCACCCAGAACAACTGCAGAGGACACTAGCTCATCTGAAATGTATGAATTAATAGCATCAGAAGTAAAGACAAAATAACAGAAAGGTACAGAGGAAATCAGAGAAAAGAAATCTGAAATAAAAAATGAAATCTCTAAATTCATAGCATTGGAAGTAAAGAATCAAATACAGAAGCTTATGGAGGAAACCCAATGCCCACCCAGAACAAGTGCTCAGCTGAAATGTATGAATCAATAGTGTTGGAAGTAAAGAAACAATAGCAGAAAGGTATAGAGAAACTCAGAGCAGAATTAATTTCTGAAATAAAAAAAGAAATCTCTGAATTCATTGCATCTGAAACAAAGAATCAAATACAGAAACATATGGAAGAAACCCATTCTGAAAAAAATCTCTGCAATAAAAGAGTTCATTGCTTCTAAAGAAGACATTGATTTAAAAAAAGTAGAGGAGATTAGAAAAATGATGGATGCTTTGAATGAGAAATACAGGAAAGAAATATATCACATGAAGCAGAGTGAAAGAGATATAGAGGAACTTTAAATCTCAATCACAAGCCTGAAAAACCTTTTGAGTGAAAGTGAAGACAGAGTGTCAGATCTTGAAGACACTGGTGCAGCTAGTGAAAAGGTAAAAAACAATCTCTTAGAAACAACTAAGATGGGAAAAATAATTGATCACCTGTAAGATGATGCAAAGATGAACAATGTGAGACTAATAGGCATCAATAAGAAGGATGGAGTCAATACAAATAATATAAAAAAGAATATAGGCAGAAGTAATAGCAGAAAATTTCTCAAATATGAGGAAACAATCTGACATTCAGGTAATTGAAGCACACAGAATGCCAAAAAACTTCAGCCCAATTAAAAACACACCAAGACATATAATAGTCAAGATCCAAGAAATCCAGCAAAAGAATAATACACTGAAATCCATGAGAGAAAAGAAGCAGATAACATTCAAAGGAAAACCCACCAGAATTATGTCCGACATCTCTTCACAAACCATGAAGGCAAGAAGAGCATGGAGCAAAGTACTTCAAGTCCTTTATGAAAACAAATTCCAGCCCAGGCTACTATACCCTGCCAAACTCTCTTTCAAGTTTGATGGAGAAATGAAATACTTCCATAACAAAGAACAACTAAAAAATTGCATAATGACAAAGCCAACCTTACACAGACTACTGAAACTATTCTAGAGAGGAATCAAAATGATCAGAACTCCATGAAAGGAAACAGAAGGAACCCACTCAGTAGGGTAAACACTTAAAAAGCAGGGCAAAAAAGAGAAAACAATAGCAGGTAAATAATATCAATCATAAGTCAACACATTTCAACTATAACCATTAATGTAAATGGACTCAATTCACCAATTAAGAGAAATAGACTGGCATAGTGGATTAGGAAACAAAATCCAACAATATGCTGTATACAAGAAACACACATAAATCATAAAGAAATTCATGGGCTGAAAATCAAAGGATAAAAAACAATACTATGTGCCCCAGCACCTCAGAAAAAAAGCAAAGGTAGCAATCCTGTTTTCAGACAGTCTCAACTTCAAACCAAGAATAATCAGATGAACTAAAGAAGGCCACTGTATACTGGTTAGGGGAAAAGTTCAAGAGGAAAAGGCAACACTCATAAATATATACGCACCAAACATGGGAGCACCCAACTCTATAAGACAAATATTAATCAACATGAAAAATCTGATATCCAGTGCCACAATCTTAACAGAAGACCTTAACATGCCCTTATCCTAAAAAGAGAGGTCAACCACACAATAAATTAGCAGAGAAGTAGCAGGACTGAATTAGAGCTTGGAACAAATGGACTTGGTGGACATATACAGAGTGTTCCACCCTACCACAGCTGAATACACATTTTTTCAGGTGTATATGGGTCATTTTCTAAAATAGACCACATACTAGTCCATAGGTAATTCTTAAGTATATGCAAGAAAACAGAAATTATCCCATGTATATTTTCTGACCACAGTGCAGTGAAACTAGAAACAAACAAAAAAATAAGCCAGAAAAATTTTCCATGCTAAATACATGGAAATTAAACAACACCCTACTCAGCAATCAATGGGTCACACATGAAATTAAATAATGAATTCAGCAATATCTACAATTTAATTAAAATTCAACCACAACTTATCGGAATTTATGTGATAAATTCCATAATTGATCAGAACTCCACGAATAGGAAAAGAAGCAATTCTCAGAGGGAAATTCATATCTGTGAACTCACACATTAAGAAAACAGAATAGGAACAAATAAACACCTAATGCTACAACACCAGCATCTAGAAAAGGAAGAGTAAACAAAACCTAGAGCCTAAAGATAGGAAGAAATCATAGATTCATTTCTCTCCCTGATATTGGCCCAGTAGTAATTCATTTTGGTTTTATTTTTTCTTCAGTACCTTGAGGTAGATTGTTTTTTATTTTATTTTTGTTTTTTTCTAGCTATCCCTCATAAGACATTTGGTCCAAATTACATGGTATTTAATCTTTATACAATAAAAGGCCTCTTGTTTCCTAGAAAAATTTATCATCCCACCATGTGTGATGTCAAATTTTGTGCCTCAGAGATCTAAGCCATGAAAGCCAGAACAGGAAAATCCAAACTATTTTGTAGGAAATGGTTCCTGAATTTTCATACAAGGTACACCTGTTTAAGGTTCATTTTTTTCATAAATCTATCCCTTGATTTTGAAATAAGTTCAAAATTATCTGAATAGAAATTAAACCTGAGAGTCTTATCAAGGCTGCATGCCTAGTCTGGACTGAAAGTCAAGGCAAAAACTGATAAGAACTTTTTGCTGCTGAATGTTTCAAAAGAATCCATGTCTAAGATTTCTCTGACCAGTAATAGAATGTCTGGTGATATGGCCCAATGGGAGGCCATTAGTTATAGATTCCCATATACATTTAACGAAATTATAATTGACTTTGTGACTTACGTTTTCAATACTGATTCTATGTGTGAGGTCTGTGCATTCATTGAAGATGCAGGAAATAAATGCTCACTCCCACAGGAATATGTTTGTTCTCCTGAACGCCATAGCCAGCCATCATCTACCTTCTTCAGAATAAATATTATCTTTCCCTGAGCTCCAGACATAATTAGCTGCTCACAATACTGCCCTCTCTAAAAATCTCCTTCTGTGGAAAGGACTTCCTTTGCCTAAGGGGTGACTTCTTCCCTGAGAGATCCCACACAAATGTGAAAGTAAAAAGTACCCCACAGCCTCTCATTTTAAGAAATGTTGGAAGAGTCATGGCAACTTTAAAACCCTCTATAAGTCTGGGCAAGCCCTCTGTTATTGACACAGTACAGACCCAACTCTCCTCCTGCACGGTCCTGCCTGCCCTCCCTCTTCTGCCTCTGTTTCTGTAATGCACCATGGCGTATCTGTTGAGTCTTGACATGAAAGCACTCTCTTGGCTGTGGTCCCAGCCAGGCTAAGCACCAGCTGTCTCTCAAGGTAGGAACCTCTCACATGGTCACTAGATATGAAGTCCACTCACTGCCCATCCTGGTTACAGTAGAACAGAAACAGCTACACAACACATAGCAGCCAGTACATAAATCACATCAACTGTAAATGTGACTGCACATCTATATAGCCAAAGACCTTTGTCATGAAGCTCTAATTTCCAAAGACAAGTGCCACACGAGTTACCTCCACCAAGATTCTTCTCACATTTCTTTACTCTCAGTAGGTGTATTTTAATGGAAGACTGGACTATACAGTTTTGTTGGTTCTTCCTAAGTATTCAGCTAAACTGTAGAACCCACTATTTCATCAAACGTAAGGTATAGAAAATATAGGTGAAATTTTTTTCAACTTTTTATTCTTACTTGCAAACCATTCTTGGCTTTATTTTATGTTATATATGTTTCCTAGATTCAAAATAGATAAGGTTCTCTCTCTCTACTTCAGATTTATGTCAGTGAAATGAGTTACAATATATTTTATTGTGCTATTTTCCAAAAAATCTACACTGATTTCTAACATTGCTTTTCATATAAATTTTGATTGCACTTTTCTTTCCAGCTTTAGAAAATATAGATTAAAAATTAATTTTAAATGTAACTTGTGTGTAATTGTGAAACATCTGATTTTGCTTTATCCAAAAATGAGTAGTCCTTATAAAATATGCATTAAGAAATTAAGCAACAATTTCATAAACAAAACAGTCAACATAAAAACTGATATTCAGCTTAGATTCTGTGTTGGGTAGGATTAAGTTTTGGGCTACAAGTGATAGAAAATTCAAGCAAACAATATGTTCTGAAAGATGAAGTTGTTATGTTTCGCTTTCTTGTCAAAAGAATGGAAGCAAGCAAAGCAGGATTTCCGTATCTTTCCAGGGTGTCAGGAACACGGTCATTTCTCCCTGTTTCCTCTTTTCTTGGAAGGGATTATTTAATTTTAGGTTATTTTTTTTATTTTCCTGAGTCTTTAAAATAGTTCATCCTCACTGAAAAGGTCATTGACTCCATGGAGATAGCTGCTTGAGCTGCTTACATCTAGGCGCCCTTTCAGTCAGCAAGAAGGAGGAAAGAATAGGGACTCACATCTACCTCTCCTCACTTCAGATGCACTTCACTGAAGTTGTGACCACATGTCTATCTGAAACTCTTTGTATATTTGATTAATTAAACTGAGAAAGTATTTTTTACTCCATCCAGCTCATAACTGGGAGGAAGGAGGTGGTTTATTGCAGAAAAAGTAGAAACAGATTCTAGGCTTGTACTGTGTCTTTTTTAATTAATTTTATTGAAAAAAATTGCAGAGAGACAGCTTCAAAATAGGTTGGTACAAGAGTTACAATAATTAATACATTGCATATTGTTGTCTTTACAGTAGCCATTTATAGCACATGTTGCAGACATGATATCCTGTCTAAACAATACTAGTACAAATATTTCTTCTTATTGAATTAAGAGAAAGGAGCTATATATCTATACTAACTATTTTTTATATGCAGATACAAAATGGCCCTTCATTTATATCACTTTTTTTTCTTTAGTGTTATCAGAGATAGGTATTCCGTTGCCATCCAAATATTGTAGGTGCATAAATTCAGCAAAATATTCCAATATAGTCCCAGTTGCCAAGCCATCTACCCACTTAGGTGCGTAGGCACATCACTGGTAACCAGTTCACTGGAGTGAGCCATCAAAGAATCAGGGATGGGGACAGAGCTCAGTAGCATAAACACCTGCCATGGCAAGTGCAGAAGCATCATGGTGCATACCTGCAATCCCAGCACTAGGGAGGCTGAGACAAGAGTATAATTATGACTCAAACAGTGTAGCAAAAGCCTGTATCAAAAAAAAAAAGATAATAGGTCAGAGATCCCTGTGTGTGGGTGTGTATGTGTGCATGTGTGCATTAGCATGACTGTGTGTGTTTAGAATACCTCATGCCCATATTAGGGTTTCTTATCTGTTTTGATATTTTTGTCTAAAATATGAGGATGTTAAACACACAATCTAAAAGTTTCTGTGGCTTAAAAATGCATTAGTTCTATAGGTATTACACCTTAGATTTCAAACGTACCCAAAAGTCTCACATCCAGAGGTGGGCACCTGGTTGGCAGGGGTTGTCACCCGAGGCATGATTTCAAAGGGTGCATTGCCACCTCCCTCCATGCTTCACTTCCTGGCTCCATGCCAGGCACAGTATTCCTCTGCTGTGCCATTTCTGCTTTGGACCTAATGAACCACAGCATGAGCCCATTAAAAGTGTAAGCCAAAAGTTGCGGGATTTTGTTTCAACAACAGGAAAGTGACTGAAGCAACAGGAGACTCGGAGTGTGTTGGTTTTGAGAGCGCTGACATAAGACCCTTATATTTCCTAGAGCATAGAGAGGTGCACCCCTGGGTCAGGTCCTATGGTGTTGTGCAAAGTCACTTTTACCTTTATTACTCTATGATGACAAAATCATCTATGTCAGAAACGATAATACACAAGTCTATGAACCTCATAAAATTTACTGAAATGTCTTTCCTGAGGACATTGTTCATTGCTTCAGATGGTTCCTCTTCTAGAGAAACTGGTGGGAAAAATTTCCTTGTGCCTCAGAACCAAGAAGCCATACTTCTCATGAACTTATCTGAACAACATCTAGACTGAAATTACAATTGAGCCTGGCTTAATTGTTGTATGATCCTATAGAAATCTGTGAACAGATTTAATCAGAATACAGGGTACCATGAAACTTTGTTTTTAAAAATTATACATCTTAATGGTTCTTTTTCTTTTCTTTACACTGCATATTGTATTTTTAGTGTTTTTTTGTTTACAAGGTGCAGACATGATATTCTATTTACAAACACTATTAGAGCAAATCCGTCTATTCATTGAATTAAAAGAATGTAGCTGTATACCGTTTTATTTCAAAGCTGATTTATAGGACAGTTTCAATAATTACTACTTTTTACATTATCTTCCTAGTGGTTATTCATAGTACAAGAAGCAGACAGGACATCTTTCACTACTAGTCAAAACACTAGCAGTGCAAGTCTTCTTTCTCATAGAATTACACAAAAATAGCTGCATATTTATCCTAACTATTGTGTATATACAAATACAGAATGGTCCTTCATTTGTATCTCCTTTTCTTTAGTCCCGTCAGAGATGGGAATTCTATTGGCATTCAATTATATAGATGCTTGTCTTCAGCAAAACACTCCAACAAAGTCCAGTAGTCCACAATAGTAGTGGGTTATCAACAGAAGTTTTTGACTAGAGCCTTTTACAACTCAGCATATTAATATGGCTTTACTTTCTAAACCTCATTTTTATACTTTTCTGCTGGATGATTAAGAATGAGACAAAGGAAGACCTATATAACAAGAAATGTAACTTTTATATCTGATAAGGTCAGTCAACTCCCCTCAGGGTTTATCCTGTAACCCTGTACTTCAGTTTGTAGATCTTTTGTCAATGTCAGCCATGTAGACGAGTCACACCCACAGCTTGACCAGTTTGCTCTCTGTGAAAGCCTGTGAGAAAGTTTTCTCTCCATGTGACTCACCTTAGGCCCACTATAGATCACCGATTGCATTCCTCTGTGGCTCCATAATCTTCTTCATCAGAAAATTTGGGGCACAACTGAGTTAGAGGATATTACAGTTTCTCTTATGTCCTGAGTCTTCACTGACCTTGAAAGGCTAGGGCCAAAATGTTGACTGACCTTGGAGCCTTTCCATTTCTCCAATTTTTGATCTACAAACTTAGGTTGTTAACCATCCAGAAGAGAAGCTGATTATTACCCTGCAACATATGCAGTTCAGTTTACCCTAAATATCTGTCTAAATATCAAACATCTTAGGCATAATGTGGAACATGTTTTCCATCAGGAATTGATGTATTGAACTTTAAGCCCTTACAGAATATGAGGAAAAAAACTTTAAAAAATATTCGTATACACATATTATTACACAGAAATTTAGAAATCTAACCATATACAGCCTTGTAGTAGAACAATCCTGTAACATATTTTTTTCTTTTAGTACCCATAAAAAAAGAAAGAAAAACTTTTACTTGTGACACAGTATGGTAAAAATTGGTATGTCGTGACACAAAGTATGTATTTACCAGACCAGAATAACAGATATTCCAACCATGACCCTTATACTACACATTGCTATGTTCAGTGCAGTTGCTTGGTTCACAGGTATCAGTATATATAGTTGGTCAGGGTGAAAATCCTACCATTTAACTGCTAGGTTTGAAAAACCTGCCGATGTTTCTTGGGATCATTGCCTTGCCCATCTTGTATGTACAAATGTATGGCTTTGTCCCTGTCCTGTTTCCCAGCTTTTCTCATTACCTACTTCTCATTGTCCAATCCTCAAGTTCTCACTTTCCTTTTAGTTGTGTTACACCTTTCTATTTGTATTTCTACTTTTGATTTTTTATACTAGGGAAACTATACAATATTTGCACATGTGGGTCTGTTTTATTTCACTTATGAGCATATCTTCCAGAGGCATCCACTTAAATATGAATGCTTGAAATTTATCATTTTTTATAGTTAAGTATATATAAATACATTGCAAAAAAACACCACATCTTTTTCCACCATTCCTCATGTTACAGGCATCTTGGTTGTTTCCAAGATTTAGCTATCATAAATTGTGCTGCTTTAAACATAGGTACACATATATCACTATGATATGATGTTTCCAGTTCCTCCAGGAAAATTCCCAGTAAGGGGATAGCCGGCTTGAATGGGATTTCTAGTCCTAGTTTCTTAAAGAGTCTTCACACTGATTTCCATTATGGTTGCACCAATCTACATTCCCACCAGCAGTGGAGAAGGGTTCTCTTTTCCCCACATCCTCTCCAACATTTGTTGTTGGTTGATTTCTTTGATAGCCATTCTTTCTGGAATGAGATGGTATATCAGTGCTGTTTTAACTTGCATTTCATGGATGGCTAGCGATGTGAAGCACTTTTTCATGTATTTATTCACTTCTTTAATTTCATCCTCTGAGAAGTATGTATTCATCCTGAATGCCCATTTCTGGATTGTGTCTTTAAATTTGAAGGCCGTAATGTATTTTAGTTCTTTATAAATTCTAGAAAGCAGACCTCTTTCTGAGTGCTTATAAGTTCAGACTTTTTTGAAATTTGTGGGTTGTCTTTTCACTTTGTTGATAATTTCTTTTGACATGCAAAAACTTCTCAATAAGAGTTGGTCCCAAACCTTCAACTGTTTGTTTATGAACTCTTTTGCCTACCCCTATGTCTTCTGGAGTTACTCCTACTTTCTCTTCTAGGAGATTCAGTGTTTCTGTTTTGATGTTTACATATTTAAGCCATTTTGACGCTAGCTTAGTGCACAGTGATAGACTTGGGTCAAGTTTTAGTTATCAGCATGTAGAGAGCAAGTTTTTCCAACACTATTTGTTAAAAAGCCTATCTTTCTTCTAGATCTTCATGGTTTCCATTTCATTGGTTATATATTTCCCTAGACTTTGGTCTTACGTCATTATTAATATATTTCAATAATGTATTTTTTTCCAGACAATTTTAAATTATTGTTAGAACTAAGGAACTACTGTGAACCCAGCACACACTTGCAAACCAGCTGATACTTCCAAGGATTTAAGGTAGTTGAATGTCAACGGAGTGCCCACTTTTGACAGGTGTAGACAAAGGAAGGGTTGTAGAAAGAAAAAATCATCATGTGTGTGTATAGACAGTACAGTTGGGATAGATAACGCTGTGCTTCTACATAATTCTATGAGAGGCAAGATCTGCACTAATGGTGGTTGGACAGGATATTATGTCGGCTTTTAGTGCTA